>CAXITT010000065.1:1437687-1472303 GCA_964033795.1 Lymnaea stagnalis
TCTCTCTCAACACTCTCTCTCTTGCTCTCTCTCTCTCTATCTCTCTCTCTCTCTTTATACATATATATTTATATATATATATATATATATATATATATATATATATATATGTATATATATATATATTTATATATATATATATATATGTGTGTGTGTTACACTCTATTTTAATCTCTCTCTAAGCCACACTCTCTTTTTTGTCTCTATATCTCAATATATATAAGGCACTCTCTAAGTCAACCACCCTCTTTTTCATAATATCTCTCTCTCACTCTCTCACGCTCTCTCTCTCTCTGTTTACACACACACAGAAATATGTATTTGTCCCTCTCCATGTTTATATCTCATTTTGTAACTTTGTGTCTAGAGACGTGCTATGTTTCGTCCTAGTCTAAATCTTCTCTATGTGTGATTGCTTTCCTTAACTCCCTTTGTGTCTGTCTGCATCTCTATCTGTCTCTCTACTTTGATTTGAAAACCTATTTTTAAAATCTAATATATTTTATCGACAATCTTTAATGCGTTCTGACTACAGAATAGACATTTTGTGCTATAAATTGATAATTTTTCATCAACTTCTAGTTATATACAAACGTATTTAGTAGACACATTTGCACGGGCCCAGAAAATAAGTCAGAGTTTTGTGTTTAACTTTTTGGCATTTGGTTTCCAATTAGCGCCGATGAACAACAATTTGAACTTTTGACTTGTCTTTATTCTGGACTACTGAGTACTCGACATCTCTCTTTCTTTTAGACATTTTTTTAAACGTCGGGCATTTCAGAATTTAGTGTGTGTGTGGGGGGGGGGAGGGGCAAGGTCAGTCGCGAGTAGCGAGAGTCGTAGCTAAGGGTTGGCTGATGGGACATACGCCCCGGGGCACCAGATAAGCGGGGGCACCAACATGGGATTTGATGTTTGAAAAGAAATATTTTCAGAGTAGAGAGGGGCATTAAAGTCAAATCATGTCCCTTGACGCCAAACACGCCAGCTACGCTCCTTCCAGTTGCGTATAAATGGGGAATGTTGGTTCTTTACCCAGGTGTCATTTTTTCTTCATATGGAGGTATTGAATTATTGGACAACTGCATAGTTTATATCGTGAAAGGGACAGCGGAAAAATACATTTGGCACCATGTTCGCACTAATAATAATACAAATAATAAAGCATATTTGAAAAACACGCTTCATCCACAAAGGCTCGAAGCGCGGTACAAAGTCAACAATATAAAAAGAGAAATGAAAAAAATCTATATTATACCACATTCAAATACAAAACGCAACATTACAAAAACTACATACGAGAATACACATTTTAAATTTTTTGTCCCTTGCAACCATAAACAACACAGGCCAATATACATCTAGGAGATAATAGCTAGCTGGAAATGATGGTAGACAACATAACCTGAACATGTGTTTGCGAAATAGATATGTCGTCAAATCTTTTATGAAAGACTCCAGTGTCTGACTAATTCTGAGATCCGAGACGAAGAGTGTTCCAAATTGTTGGGCAAACAAATGCGAGCGTGCGGCTTCCGTAAGTCTCCAGGCGAACTCGTGGTATCGAGAGTTTGCCACTATCGGATGAGGGGAGTTGTCTTGTAGGTACATAAGGCGTCACGAGTGCTTTAAGATAGGACGGCGCCAGGTCATGCAAGCAGCAGTAGCACTCAGTTGCAACTTGGTACTCTATGCGACCGCAGACAGGCAGCCAATGCAACTCTCTCAGAAGTGTTTTAGCATGGTCAAATTTGCGTTTGCGAAAAACATTACGAACCGCATTATTCTGTACTTTTTAAATTTTAACCCGTAGCGTAGCTGAAAGACCCACTATGAGAGCATTGAAGTAGTCCATGCGGGATAGTCTGAATGCAGACATGAGCCTCTTTGTTGAATCAATCGTTAAGAAAGGTCTGATACGACTAATTCTGCGCAGCTCTATAAAAATTGACTTGCAAATCATGTTAATGTCATTTTCCATAATTAGTGTTCTGTCTAAACAGACACCAAGGTTTCACACTGAGCAAATTCAATGTATGTCCGGGTTGTGAGGTATAATATTACGCGCGCCATGACTTTTCCCCTCCAAACGAGTCACTGCCATCTCTCATCCATTTGAAATCTTCACAATCACCTCCTGCTGTCTCATCATCAAATTACATTTTCAAATTTCTCAAACATAAGAATTGAGGACTGCAACTGTAACCAGACACGGTATCTCTTTCTCAAATAGAAGTGTGAAGAAATCCCTAGGGACGCGGAACTTATAAAAGGAGAGCTCAGGCGGGCAAGACAAGGAAGGTCGGAAGGAACAACTCCGTCAGACAGGAGTGGAACCCGTCGGTATCATGATCCCACTTGGGTCGGGATACCACTGGTATCGAACTAACAAAGGAATCTGTATCTGACCTGGTTTGGGATCCTATTGGGAAACACAATCTTATATAACTGGGATCGGAATCCAATCAGGATCATGAACACACCGTTTTCGGGATCCCACTGGAATCGGTGTACCACTGGGATAGTAATACCGACGGGAACAGGATCCTAACGGAATTGCGATCCAGGGGGATAAGGGTCCCATCGGGATGGGGATACCAATGGGATCGGGATCCAAACGAAATATGGATCGAAATGGGATCGGGATCCCATATGGTTCAGGATCCTATTTGTTTCAGGATCCATCCAAAATTGGGGATAAAAACAGGGTCGAGTTCCTTCCGGGTACTGGGATACCATCGAAAAACTGGATCCCTTTGGGTAACGGAATCTGTTTGGGATCTCTATTAGAACGAGGGTTTTACAAAAATTTTTACAAACGTGTTTTATAGGAGACAAATAATTTTTATTTTAAACCATAGAGGTCTTTGTTTTTTTTTTTTTACATTGTTTAATTTTAAAGTTAAAATAAATGCTTTAGCAGTTGTTTTTCAGAATGCAATCACGGACAACGCCGGGTATATTGGCTAGGACATTTATACAACTGGATATGTGTGGGTTTGTTTTGTTTGTTTATACCACAAAGAAATTTAAAAGAATAGATGGATGTCCATCATTAACAGGAAGGAACTCTAGGGGTTTATGAACTGTTTATAAATTTCCATTGGGGACAGGCGCATCGATTTCGTTTTTTTTTTCTTATATGAGCTACATAAATAGAATTAACCACAAATAATCCTAAATGGATAGATGGATCTTGACCATACTTAGTACACATACACCTTATTATCCATATTTAAATCCCGAAGGGTACTGAACTCTATATATCCATTCCTTTTAAGGATGGTGGGCCTCATTTCAAATTTTCCTTCTATAAGCTGAGTAAATACCAATAGGCTTTGAAACACTTTAGGATCTATGTGAATTGATGGATCTAGGCCTAGCTTGGTAGCAATTCCCTTTATAGTCTCTATAGAGATATCGTTGGATGAAATCTAAAGAATACACTGAGAAATAACACCAGGCAATACGTCGGTGTTTCAAAATAGGATTTATTTATTTATTTATTTAGGCATTTTTATATAGCGTTTACCTTAAAGCTCTAAGCGCTTTACAATTATTAAAAACATGTAAACTAAGTAAAATAAAAATGAGACACTAGGATAGTAACTACTATACTATAGAAACAATTAAAATGGCTATAAAACGGGGATACTTTAGCACGTTTTGGCCTATACTACAGGATCAACCCGAGACAGAAAATGAGGCAGGGCAAGGAGGGTGCATCACAGGTCATAGGCGGACCCAAACAGATGGGTTTTAAGGGACTTTTTGAAAGTGGACGAGGTTTCACAATAACGGATATGGAAGGGGAGCTGGTTCCAGAAGGTGGGCGCATGGACAAACGCACAGACAAACCAAAGTGAGGAGGAGGACAAGGATTAATTTTTTTTTAAATTACCGATCATTGCCCAGGGTCGCCCCAGGTGAAACATTGTCATTCTCTTTGAGAACACAATCCCACGATCAGCGGTGACAACACGGTTTACGAAGAAGCCATGGGCCGACTGGGGATATGAGACATGAGTGACAACGGAGAAAGAGTTGCTGACCTACGTGCAACAACAAATCTAGTCATAGGCGGGAACTTCTTCCAACATAGGAGGATATACATGAGAATCCAGTCATTTATCAATAACTTCCTAAGACGGATTCTCGGGATTCAATGGCCTGACAGAATCAGAAACCAGAAACTGCGGCCGTGGACGAAGCAGAAACCGGTGGAACAAGAGATCCTCCAGAGAACATTGAGATGGATCGGCCATACACTCAGGAAACCTGCCTCCAGCATAACTAGACACCTGGAACCCTCAAGGAAAACGGAAAAGATGCAGGCCGAGGAACACTTGGCGCTTTAAGTGGAAGCAGATACCAAGAAACTGGGCCACTTTTGGAAGAATCTGGAGAGATTGGCTTATGATCGTGATGCCTGGAGAACTCTTTCAGGCGGCCTATGTCCTAGACTCTTGTAGGTGACCTATGTCCTAGAGGACTCTTGTAGGCGGCCTATGTCCTAGGAAGGATCACAGACGTCAATGAAGATCGGTTGCTGTTCCTCGAGGACGAAGAGACGAAGGAAGAAGAAGAATTTCTAATTCCAGAACGTTCAAAGTGTACAAGGTGCTCAATGTTAAATGTATTTCCATTTCATGTTACTTTAGTTTCTATAATTTTCAGGATTATCTATACGTTTTTATAATTGTCCTTGAATGTTATGAAATCAGATTTAAAGATATTTTTTAAAGATTTTAGAAATGAGTGTAGAAGGTATTAAATGTATTTTCCTTAGAATAGCCACGGCTATACCAGAAGCTTTATAAGAAGCTATACAAGAAGCTATAAAAAAGCTTTAAAAGAAGCTATACCCGAATCTATACTAGAAGCTTCAAAACAAAAGCTATACTAGAAGCTATAAAAGAAGCTTTACAAGAAGCTATACAAGAATGTATGCAAGAAGACATACATCAATGCTTAGTTTACAATGTAGACATAGTTTACATAATTTATTGTATCTAAGGTCAACTTTGTAACGCTGATAGTGTTTGCGTGAAAGGAACACTCTCTCCGAGAGGATGTGTTAATGAAATATTGCATAATTGCATACTACACCAGACATACATATACATATATATATATATAAAGGAGGCTTCATTATACAGTTGAGTAACGTTACCGTTTGTAGTATTATGTTACTGATATAACTGATTGATATAAAAACAGCAAAGAACTGATACAGAAAAGCCATTTTGATATAAAGCATGACTGATGAATTGTCACTTGTTTCTTTGCTGGCGTGTCTCCTGAGATATGTTATATTATTAATTAGCAAGATGGCAGATCCCAGTATCCATGTTATGTCACTGTGTAGACAGTAAGAAGGTAGAGTTTTACCTGAATTTTGCACAAAAAAAATTCGGAATTGTTGACCCATGTCTGTGCGCAAAACCTGAATGTCATGCGCATTGCATAGATTAATAACTATAATCATAATAATAATTTTAACAAACACGGACGATTCAGATAACTGACGGCCTCTCGTCATGTATCTCATTTTAATTTTAACGTCTTACACATTAAATTCAATGATTAAAATTGTTACTCCAAAACTTCACAATATATGTTTGAGTTTTTGTTAATGCAAGCCTCATGTCTTTCTCTAACTTTAATCAGTGTCTAAATTGTTATTCAACTGAAGTGATATTGATAATCCACTCTAAGAGAAGTAAAGCGTGGTATGAGATTATTCTAATTAAGATATTCTTAATTGCTTCTATTGACAAAACTTTGAATACAAAATAAAATAACTTTTATCGCCATAGGGGTCGCGAAAAATCGATTGTGAATGCTTGCCCTAAATAGACTCACACACCCTTAAGTTCATTGATTAGCACTTGGTAAATCCACACATGTTCTCTTTTTTTTTCTTCGAATATTTCTGAAATATTTATCAGACACATGCTCTGTTACATAAGTTTAGGACATCTGTGACGGTTAATCTCATTAACATGCATGTCTAAAGAAGCATTATTTTCCTCTTTCAGTTTCTGAAGTGTGTATTTTGAAAATCAATAGATCAAAAAAAAGGGGGGGGGGGTGGTGTGAGGTCGGGGAAGGATTTGTGGTCTAGTCCACTGGAATGGTATGTGGTCTAGTCCGCAGGAATGGTACGTGGTCTAGTCCGCTGGAATGGTACGTGGTCTAGTCCGCTGGAATGGTATGTGGTCTAGTCCGCAGGAATGGAACGTGGTCTAGTCCACTGGAATGGCACGTGCTCTAGTCCACTGGAATGGTACGTGGTCTAGTCCGCTGGAATGGTACGTGGTCTAGTCCGCTGGAATGGTACGTGGTCTAGTCCACTGAAATGGTATGTTCTTTGTTAAGTCCAGAGGAATAGTGTCCAGCGAGGACATTTTTGGATTCATCCACTAGAATACCTTGCCCAATAGATCTGTGTCATGTTATTTGTTTCTCGAGTGCTCTGTACTAAACTGCTTGTATAAAGTACGAACATTTCGTCACAAAATGGCGGGGTGGCAACTTAACCGTACGAAATATTTATTTTTTTGATCACCTTCCTGACAACAACATCACATGACATATTTAAGTAATCTTACATAATCGTGAGACATACGCAAGACATCTTACAACATCACATGACATATATAAATAATCTTACAACATGTGACATACATATGTAATTTTACAACAACATGTGACATACATATGTAATTTTACAACAACATGTGACATACATAAGTAATCTTACATCACTTGACATAGATAAGTAATTTTATATAATCATGAGACATAAATAACTAATCTTACAAGATCGCATGACATAATATATATATATGAATGAGCTAGGGGGGACATAACGCTTAAAGGGAGATTTCAGAACGTTCGGATTCCTAAAAACAATCATTGTTATTGTCTATTATTTTACGGAAATCGAATAAATTTAAATGCGCAAAGAATATTTTAAATCCGCTTTTATTTTAGTAAACGTTTAAGTGTTATTATTATACATTAAAAATACATTTATATATAACTAAGGAACTATTTTAAGCATTTTATAATGTTTAAAAGTTATAAAAGATAAAAAATAATAAAAAATCATGAACAAAGAATTACACCGTAATCACATTTATCGGGAAAACCCAAACATTAGTCGTTTTTAGCGCGTCTTTTAGTGCGCTGTTAACATTGCGAAATAAAATTTTAAATTAATTTGTTTTAAATAATCACGCAAATGACGTCATAGCGCGAATAGCTTATTTCTCAAAAACTCTTAATTTTCTATAAATTTAATTACCGCGAGTGACAAAACTGATTCTGTATTTTCCCTTCTTAAAAGTAAAATTAATAAATACAATTGATTGCTTTTTAAATAGTTAATAAAACACACACACACAATTCTGCTGTGTATATTAACATTAAAAAATTGTGCATTTTTTAGTACAAAAATATACATTTATTAAAATTATAACGTAATAAAATCTAATCTTTAAATATAATTCTAATAAGAAAATGCGGTTTTAGTCAAACAGTGCAGCGCAACTCCATAGCCAAATAGCATTCACTAATCCACTTATAACTAAAACAAAAAAGAAAGAACCATTTAAAGGGCAAAATATTTTAGTTTGGGTATGTAAGGTACTATATTAGCTACAAAATTTAGTCCTTGGCGTACAGCTGCATAGATGGCTCAGCACCGGAATATCTCAAGGAACTTATTGATAAACATGTACTTCTGAAAAGCCTGCAGTCTTCAACACAGAACTTACTGAGTGTTATTAGAGTGGATGAACACAGAGAAAAGATTCTTACGGAGTGCGCTCTTTTGAAGCGATAGCGCCAAAATTATGGAACAGTTTGCATCAATGTTTGAGGGGAATTGTAAATGATAAAAAATAATTTAAGAAACAATTGTAAAATTTTTTTTGTTTCAATAGATTTCGGAGGACGAGAGTGCAGTGAGCATGCTAAAGTGGCATGGATACCAGCGGGATATAAATATCAAATCAATCAATCTAAATTTATTTAAATCTGGGTGGGGGAGGGGTTGGTTACTTTGCCCAAGGCAGCACAAGATACGTCTCAAAATAAAGTAATGAATTTGATAAATAATTAACCTTTTTGGGAACATACATTTCAGAGGTAGGAAATGGGTTGTGTACATTTTCAAGTGGATGACAATATATTTAAATCCTATGGTATTACATATGTGAAAAAAGAGATGTTACATTCTCTTTACTTTAAAAAAAAAAAACAATTTTTTTGTTTTTACTTTGCAAAAAGTAAAGAGATTTGTACTTTATGAGATTAAACATTTAAATTAAAACAAATAAAAATAAACAAGACTCAAATCTGTTATAGACGTGAAAAAAGGTTGGAGATTCTTCTTTAGATAAAAGAATTCTTTGTCTTCTTTGTTCATTTTGCCCGAAAGCAATACAAGATACGTTCCAAAATAAAGGAATTAATTTTATAAATAATTAACCCTCTTGGGTACATAGATATCGGAGATAGGAAAAAAGCATGTGTATATTTTTACGTGGATGACAATATATTAAAATCATAGGGTATTATATTTGTAAAAATTCTCTCTTTACAAATAAACATATGTTTATCAATTTAAAAAATCAATGTCATTAACAAATCGTGGACACATTTCTATAAGTATATCCATGAATATCAAAAGCCAATCATTTTACACACTTGAAAATTAAATTTTGACAAATAAAGATGGGTTAATATTTAAAAAAAAATAAAAATACATTTTTGATGTTACTTTTCAAAAAGTAAAGATGTGTGTATTTTTATGAGATAACAATTTACTTTTTTTGTAAAAAGACAGTCAAATCTGATATAGGCGTGAAAAACAGTTCTTCTTCTATATCTTAAGGGCCCACGATCAATTTATTGATCATTTTGGATCAGTTGCGAGATTGTACTTACATAAAATAATTCTTTGTTTTACGATTTTCTGATAATGTATACTTTTTTTTAAAAAGGCAAAAATGTGTTTAAATTATTGATGACGATATCAATATATATCGAATTCCTCTAATAAAAAATATATTTATATCATATATAGAGTTTTTGTTGTAAATTTATGATTATATTTTTTTTAATTTTGAGAGAAAAATGTTGTTTTTCAAGGGTACGAAAGGGGGTAGATCTAAAATATTTCTATAGCATAGTAATTGTCCCTCAATTAACTTCTATAGTGACAAAAGTGATATAATTAGTGATAATTTAGACTGCGTAATTTAAGATCAGGTTTAGAGGGGGAAAAGTCGTTAGGGGCGTGAAAGGGTGTAGGGCACGCGTATCTTATATAGCAGGTATACACACTTTTCAAAACTTAAGGATGTTAGAAACGTAAATATCAATACATTTGAACAGTTATGAATTGTGATGAGTTTTGGCAATAGCAGTTAGAAATCATCGCAATGGACCTACCAGTATTATCCCGATAACATCGAGTCATTTTTTCTAGTATATAAATAATCTTACAGCAACATGTGACATACATGAGTAGTCTTACATCATCACGTGACATATGTGTTTAATAACTCTTCCTACATTTTTCACATTTCTGCACCCGAGTAACCTAACTGTATTAATCAAATATTTTCTGGATGCCCAGCCAGACTTCAGCAAAATGTGGCAGACATAAGTAATCCTTCTTTTGTCATGTGATTAAGAAATTATTAAATAATATTTGTCCCATCTTGTTCAGGGAGATGATTCAGGGCCTCCCATAAAGTATTGCGGTGGCTTATTCTTCTCCATGGAATAGTGGTGAATAATCCACCTCTAGCATGCGATGTTCAATAAGAATCCACCATGCTCTTTCTAACTTCATCTGGTTTATTCAGTGTTTTGTTGGTGTATTTCTTTTCAATTATTTAGCCATATAGTTGTCTGATCTGAACCTTGACTTGGTTCCTCTTAAAGCTGATGGCACTAACTAATCGCTATCTTCCTTACATTACAATTCGATCCTCTTAAAGCTGATGGCACTAAGTAATCACTATCTTCCTTACATTACACTTCGATCCTCTTAACGCTGATGGCACTAAGTAATCGCTATCTTCCTTACATTACAATTCGATCCTCTTAACGCTGATGGCACTAAGTAATCGCTATCTTCTTTACATTAAAATTCGATCCTCTTAACGGCGATAGTACTAAGTGGTCGCTATCTTACTTACATTAAACCGGGACGGTTTCTAAATACTTTGCCGCTATGGCAAACGGGACGTCTTACATAATTGATCGATGATGCTTGATGACAGTGACCACTGGCCTAAAGGAGGGGTTTCACATTCCGTCTATTTAGCTCCTTGTTTACATTGGGTTCCCTTCAACTTATATTGCTTTATGGACTTATATGCCACTCAGATCAATGACAGCTCCCTATCTTAAAATACAGTTTTGTAAAAAAAAAAAAAAATTTACAAAAGAAATACAGCACACTATCATCTTGACACGTATACACTCCAAAACAACAACACAAAGACACATGTTAAGAATCCCTGATTTCAGGATTATGTAAAGGTAAGAATCAAATCTCTTTTCATCGACTGTTTTATAATTCCAAACAAATCCGGCGTCAGTATTTTATATTATCCAATCTGCTTCTGATCCTTTTAGAGGCTTTAAGTATGTGTGTACGCAAAGCTCTGTTATGTACATCTTTTTTAAAAAAAGAATCTCTTTAAAAATAGTGTAATAATGATTATTTAAAATGCATGATTTAAAAGCAGACAAAAATTTAAAAAAAATGATGGATGTACTTAAAATGGAAGGAAGAGAATCAGTAACGAAATACAACAAACGAACTTTGAAGAAATATTTGGTTTAAATAAAAGTAGACGTGAATACAAACAGATTTAAATGATCTCAGCTGAAACATTTTGATAGAATTGCGTGTTTTTTTATTTATAATTAAAAACAAACCACAACAAAAGAACAACGACACGTTTATCCTTAAAAATAGTTCATTTCATTCTGGTCCCCTTTTGTTACAGCGCTCGGATTCTCTGAAGGTTTACCGTAAGAAATAACGGGATTCATCTTGATGACGATTTCTCATGCTCAGAGCAAACGTGCCATCCCGCCAAAAGCCAATGCTTAAAAGCAGATTACGAAACAAACATGAAACAGAGGGACAGATAAACAGACATGAAACAGAGGGACAGATAAACAAACGTGAAACAGAGGGACAGATAAACAAACGTGAAACAGAGGGACAGATAAACAAACGTGAAACAGAGGGACAGATAAACAAACATGAAACAGAGGGACAGATAAACAAACGTGAAACAGAGGGACAGATAAACAAACATGAAACAGAGGGACAGATAAACAAACATGAAACACGGGGCCAAACAAACAAAAACAAACGCACAAAAAATACAATCTACCAATGTTATCAGTCACGAGTCATGAGTCATCAGTCATGAGTCATCAGACATGGGAACGCACAAGTAGAGGGGGATTCGACACACGGCATTAAAAAAAATTTGCTTACATTATTTTTGAGGGCTGGAGGTGGGGCTTCAGTAGGGAAAACCCTAGGAGTACTTTGTAGAAGTCAATCAGGTGAATTAAGAAGGGACTGTTTAAATTAGAAAATGAGTAAAACAAAGATTTGGAAAACCCGAAAAAATAGGAACGCAACAATACGTTGGAGAGACATCGAGAGAACGGATTCAGTCATTGAAAGAGATGGATGGAGAGAAATCCTGTAAGTCCTATGCCCACGAGGACTATACTCAATGTTGATTGATAGGAAATTTAATTTTAAGAAGCCCTTTCTACAATGAATAAAAAAAAAAAAAATGACTTACCTTTGTGTCACAAAATGTATTTAAATTAAAATCCTTCCGTTTGAAAAATCTTCCGCTTGAACAACATTCTTTCGTAGAGATTTTTTTTTTGATCCAATTTTCGGAAATCAGAACCAAAAAAAACAAAAAAAAAAACAAAGATAGATTTGATCTGGGATATATGGTTGAGTGGTACTTCCCGCTGGTTTTTTTTTTTTAAACACAAATAACACATACCATTCTAATGAACAGGTATAGCAGGGGTGTCAAACAAAAATAAAAAAAAAAAAAAACAAAAAAAAAAACAAAGATAGATTTGATCTGTGATATATGTTTTAGTGGTACTTCCCGCTGGTTTTTTTTTTTTAAACACAAATTACCCATACCATTCTAATGAACATGTATAGCAGGGGTTTCAAACTCGCGGCCCGCGGACTATTTGCGGCACGCATGATGATATTTTGCAGCCCGCTACATGACAGCGAAGATTAGTGTAATGCGGCCCGCGAGTTTTTGGTTTTCAACTTAAAACTACTTTGACTCCATTGAGATATCGTGACAGATAATTGTTTTGTATTTTCTGCTGGAGAAGGCATCTGGCCGATGTATCCTTTCGGTTGTCCTGCCGTTCATTTCAAGCATGGCCATATCTAATGTATTACCTTCACAAGACTTAAACAAAGTCCCTTAATATTCTTAATTTTAGGTGTTTTATTGTAGAAATTAATATCATTAATCAGATTTCTTATAAAAATACATATTTTTTTGACCCGATGGGGACAGGGAATCTTTCGGATAATTACATTTCCGGATGGCTTATTTTTACGGATAACTAATTTCCGGATAACTAATATTCCAGATACCAAAACCCTGACAATTTGAGAACATCGCTCCATTTATCAGTGCAGCAAGCATGCACCATGACGTGCATGGCTTAGCTGATTGATTGAACAAAAAAACCGATAGAGGCGGGATTTCCTGCTGCGAAAAAATGATGACTGATGCTGAGAATCAAATCCGCTGTCAAATCGTTCTTTACAGGCGTCTACTCTGTGATTTATATGAATTAAATGTTGTCTAATATTTTTTTTTTTAAATTCAGGTAATAGTTTACAAAACTGAAGTTCAAACAATGCGCATTTAATTATATTTAAAGAACCGGACCCTGTTTCGTTTGAACGGCTGGATTCGTTTTATACTCCAGGTGTGCAGATAATCGCATTAAAGTGAGATAATAGATTGATTATACTTGCAACAGAAAGTGGCCAGGATTTTTTCACGTTTTTGTCAAAGTTTCAGACAACTGTTTGATCGAAACATTTCTGCTGGCCGAGGAATGAGCATTTCTCTATTTGTATAGTTATCACCCCTGATTTTATCTTATGTTCTGCTGGACGCGAGACAGCGGCTTAATCCTTGAAACAAATACGTTGTTAGGAAATATCTTAAACTGGAGGTTCCCAAACTTGTGCAGCGCACAGGCACGTATTCACTTCTCCACGTCGACGCCAGGATATACAAATTAAAAAAAAATGATTTTAAAAGGGCACGTCGAGTCAAAAATTTTGTGAACCGCTTTACTACAAATCATTTCTATCGATTGAGTCAAATGCTTTGGTCAGATCAACAGAGGTCTTAGGCCGACCGCGTTGTTGCTCTTGTCATGTTTTTTTTTTTTCTGGAGCTGGAGTTCTGCACATTTCATGTCAGTTGTGCCCTGATCTAAGCGGAATCCACATTGGCTTTTAGGACGTAGTCCCTGTTCAAGGTTGGGCTGCAAACGATTAATTAACACTCTAGCAA
Organism: Lymnaea stagnalis; assembly: GCA_964033795.1. NCBI lineage: Eukaryota > Metazoa > Mollusca > Gastropoda > Lymnaeidae > Lymnaea > Lymnaea stagnalis. The sequence goes on from CAXITT010000065.1 coordinate 1,451,334, forward strand.
AGATCTTTCCAGCGATGAAAGGGAGAGAAATGCTCCGAAAGTTTTCACAGGCTTGCTGACTGTCTTTCTCCTATATATGACTAATTAATTTTCATCCTTACATTAGAGACCGATCGAATTTCGGCTTCGGCGCCGAAAGTGTCCATTTTATCACTTTTGGAAAGCCGAAACCGAAACTGAAAGTTAACTTTCGGCTTTATTTCGGTTTCGGCCAAAAGAGAAAAGTTAACTTTCGGGGTTTTTTTTGGTTTCGGACGAAATAGATTTTGACTTTCGGCCATCCGGCCGAAAGTAACGTATGTTTTTGGTCATCTAATACTCAGCGAAAGCGATATTTAACAACCAACTAAGCCACATTTAAGAACAAACTAAACCATCTTTAAGATCAAATTAAGCGATCCTTGAGAACAAACTAAACAATATTTAAGAACAAGCTCGACGATTTTAAAAACAAACTAAGCAAGCTTTAAGAGCAATCTAAGCGATCTGTAATAAAAATTAAACGATCTTAAAGAACAAATTAAGCGATTTTTAAGAACGAACTAAATTATCTTTAAAAACAAAACAAATGATCTTTAATAGTGAACTAAACGATTTATAACAATAATCTAATTAAAACAGAAAACTAAATGTTCTTTAGGAATAAACTAAAAGATCTATAAGAACAAACTAATCAATCTTAAGGAACAAAATAAATTATCTATTAAAACAAACTTAGCGATCCGACCTTTATGAAAAAAAACTAAGTGATATTCAACAACAAAATAGGCGATCTTTAAGAACAAACTAAAATATTTTTAAATAACTATCTAAAGATCTATAAAAAATTAACTAAATGATCTTTAAGAACAACTAAGCGATATTTAAGAACAAAATCAAAGATCTTTAGGAACAAACTAAACGTTTTTTTTAATAAAACGAACTTATCGATCTTTAAAAAAAAACTAAGCGATCTTTTTTCAACAAACTAAATGATCTTTAAGAACAAACTAAAAGATCTTTAAACAAAAACTAAGCGATCTTTAAGAACAAACTAAGCGATCTTAAAAAAAAAATAATAAACGATTTTTAACATCAAACTAAGCGATCTTTATGAACAAACTAACCGATCTTTAAGAACAAATAAAGCGATTATTAGAAAAAAACTGAACGATCTAAAACAACAAACTAAGCGATCTTTAAGAACAAACTAAAAGATCTTTAACAAAAAGATGTTATATTAGATGTTTATTTATTAATATTCACGATTATCTCATTTTTTCATAAAAAGAATGTAAATGTTTATACTTTCTTCCATCATTTTCGATTATCTAAATATTTCATTTTCGGTTTTGTCTTCGGTTTCGGCCGAAAGTCATTTTAACTTTCAGTATTTTTTCGGTTTCGGCCAAAAGTCATTTTTAAACTTTCGGTATTTTTTCGGTTTCGGCCAAAAGTCATTTTAAACTTTCGGCCTATTTTCGGCTTCGGCCGTATTCAGAAAATCACCTTCGGTCGGTCTCTACCTTACATTACATGTATTTGCATTTTAGTATATGTATAACTTCATTTTTATATGTAAGCTGCGTTCAGTATATCATTTCCCCATGAATATTTGTGTTGACCTATCGTTTTATGCATTATCACATATCCATTACGCATAGCACTATCAGTATAAGTATTTCCGAAACAGTATATCCATTATATCATAATTATAAGTATTTTTAAATTTGTATAGTACTGCCCTATTAGTATATTTTAGCTTTATCAGTTGAAGTGTTATGACATCATTATATCTTTGACAAATCATTACTTGCATTGCCCCATTTCGAGTGTGTAACAAAGAGAATGTGCGCTCCATAGAGAAAGAGCGCAACAGAGAAAGTGTTTAACGTAGAGAAAGTGTTTAACGTAGAGAAAGTGTTTAACGTAGAGAAAGTGTTTAACGTAGAGAAAGTGTTTAACGTAGAGAAAGTGTTTAACGTAGAGAAAGTGTTTAACGTAGAGAAAGTGTTTAACGTAGAGAAAGTGTTTAACGTAGAGAAAGTGTTTAACGTAGAGAAAGTGTTTAACGTAGAGAAAGTGTTTAACGTAGAGAAAGTGTTTAACGTAGAGAAAGTGTTTAACGTAGAGAAAGTGTTTAACGTAGAGAAAGTGTTTAACGTAGAGAAAGTGTTTAACGTAGAGAAAGTGCTTTACAGAGAACGTGTACACATTTTGGTGTTTTGTTTTTATGTTGACAGAAAGGGATACAAAAGTATGTACATATTATCATGGATAGATGCCACTATGATCCTACTGCTTTTATTGTGCAGTCGACCATTACGAAAGCAGAAATACATAACAAGTCATTTATTGTGTGAAATCATACAACAGGTATTAGTTATGTTTAAAATTCCCACCGAGTTATAAGTTTGTGCATCCATTAAGACCTACGCGTATGATTATGAACATATATATACTTGAATGTGAAGAGTTCATGTTTATATAAAAGGAGAGAAAATTATTTAACCGTGGACAAAGTTACCATGGCAACGTATCTTTGTACCGGGGATATAAATCTACGTCACACCTCTGCAATAGGGGCGGTGTGTGGCCAAATAGGGCGCATGTCTTGGGTCGTGCCTTTACAAAGTCCAAACTTGAGACAATGAAAGTATTTGTTAAAGCCCTGTTTAAAGTGCTCACTGGCGGTTCTGACAATCTGACACAAGGAACTGTGGCGTACGTTGCGTCCATCCTAAGCCCCATTGTCGGACCAAAAGAAATTGGCATATTTCCGTAACCGGATAGGTCACAGCCTTGACCTTCGACTCATACCTTAAGACTAGACACGGGTTTTATTTTCAAATGTTTTTTGGTTTAAATATGTTTTTATAATTGTGATAAAAATGAATATCTACATTGGATATAAAAAAGACTTTCCCTCGGTTTATATCAATAAATAATCGTATAATGGCTAATCTCATCGGCAACACAACGTTTTCATGATATGCAGTCAATTTTGTATATTCTTATCTGTGTGCGCGCGCACACATACGTTCTTTCTGAGAACTCACATTCCAACAGCTGTCGCAGGTTTTCTCCTGCTTACAGTATTAAACAACTCCAACCAATGAGTGAAGGGAAAATTTTGAACAGAAGACACAGTGTAGACAACCGCGGATTTGAAAAATGGAAGTGACACATTTAAATATATAAGGCAACTTTTCTCTTTGGACACCATTTCAATAGCTGGCTTCAAAATGAATAGAACAATTCTCTTCAAGTTGGCTTGCTTATCTCTCTTCATCTGGGCAGTGTTGGAGTTTTTAATTCTACCATATTCTCAAAAAAACTTCAACAGTTTGACAGTTGATTCAGTAAAGACCATTGACCACAGTCCAGTTTTTCGTTCTCTTAAAAACGTGACGTATTTCAGCGCAGAAAAGAACAAAGCGGCCGAGAAGTGTAAACCGGAAACGTCTGCTGACCGGCAGAGATTATACCGGGATATTTTGAACGGGATTTCCGATGCCAAATTCCGGCCAGTCGACATCGATCCCGGGGATCTTCCCAACACCGCCCATTACGTGTGGTGTGGCAGTAAGCTCTTCCTGTACGAGAACTACTTAAGCGTCTTGTCCATTGTTCGAGTTTACAGGCCCATGAAGATTGTGTTTCACTTCAATCAACTTCCGACGGTGATAAACCTTTACAATTCGTGGTTCCAAGAATTGAGGCAATCGCTGCCATATTTGGTCTTACGACAGACGAGTTCCGTGCTCAGGTGCAATTCTTCAGATTCGCTAAACTTCGGGTTGGAACAGTTGGCCTCGAGTATAGGTGGCGGTATTTATTTTGGGGAAAGGGCGATTCTGACCTATGTTCCCAGGAAATGGAAACAGGAGAATTTTTTGACCTACTTAACTCATGGAACAAACTCGAGTGATGAAGTGATTATATTCGCTAGATATGGACTAGTCGACCATAAGGTCACACTTGAACAGTTCAAAGAAAATGTATTTAACGTGTCGTATGAATGTTTATCAGTGGATAAGTTTAATGAGGTAATGACGCAATTGATACTCTTAAAACCAAATGAAATCAGTGACAATTTATCGCCATGTCTGATCGCACCGAAGCAACTCTACCCAGAGAAGATCATCAACAACACGACTCCTTTTGGGGGAGTGGCCAGGAATCTGCATTACGGCACTTCAGAATTAATGGCCGCCCAACCTGGCAAGGTGCGACTAATTCTTTATTTTTTTAATGAAGTAATGGTTTACTCAGAGCGATCAGTGATCCATTTGGTTAGTGTTTGTGGCACTGTTGGGCTGGGGAGGTTGTCAAATGACGAAGTGATAGTTTAGCCCCATTTGAAATATTTCTAGATCAGAAGATAATCATATGATGTATGTGTATGGGCCAACTTAATGTTATGTCAGGCCAACACCCATTGTCAAATTCATCGCATAATGATTGAATTTCTTATTTTCATAGAATGTGCATTTGTTTTCCTTTCTGTTAAAAATGCCTTTGTGATACGAAATAATCGTGTTTTGTTTAAATTCGTGAATTCACGTCATTGTGTCCGGGAGAATCATTGCACGTGGCACTGGAACCTGTGGGGCTTTGACTCAGTGTTTATCTTAGATATTTTAATCAAGGGATGGGAAGAACATCAGATTTGCGGGGAGGGGAGCACATTAGGTTTGGGGGAGAGGGCACATTAGATTTCCGGTTGGGCCATGCTTGGGGCGCAGTTATTAGGGGGCAGACAGGAAAGATGTAACTAGGCGCAAGACTATCGGAAGAACAAATGAATGTCTAGATGGGATTGAATGGATGAGAAAGGTTATATAATTTAGAGGGATGGGGCTACAATTACTCTAGCTATGCTTCTGCCAGTGGCGTAGAAAAGGAGGGGGAATGGGTGGTCCGTAATGGGGTCATTTTTTTTCTTTTTTATGGATTGTTGGCATTTTTGGACAACAGCAGATTTTTTTTTCGTTCAAGCGAGTGTGGCAACATTTTGTTATAACAACCCATGGCGGCACTAATGCTAGCTAGGCAGCAAAGCAATGTATCGATCGGCAAAAATATTGCGATTATTTTTATCAGGAAATAAGGCAGAAATTAAGGGTGCCCACGGCCCTTGAGCTGAGAAGGTTTCTGTAAAAGCGCACCCATAAAAATTCGGATCATTTGAACAAAAACAAGAGGTTCATTTTGGAGTATACCTGAATTCATTTCTTCTCTTAACTAACATCTTATATTGTGGTGGAGGTTTGAACCTACACTCTTAAAACCCCGGCTAGTGCTTTGTTTCTATCAGAATTTTCCACCGGGTCATAGAATTATCTAAAATAAGAACTAAGGACATCTCTAGTATTGCCCCAGCCCAATGTTTGCGTCTTTGAAGGTATTCTTTGTCCTTGCTTATTCTAAAATTTGGAATCTTTTTAATCCACGGAAAATTTTTGATAAATTCAAAATGAAAAAAAAAAAATTCACGAGCACGTACAAAAAGTTAGTTTTGCATTTTTCAGTTAAGAACATATGAGGTGTTTACCAAACACAACATATATTTATTTATTTGTGAATGTATATGTGGGAACTTGGATACAAATACAAAGTGTACATTTTTAATATTCAGTGGATTGAAAAGTTTATTTTGAATTTCAAACTACAATAACCTTCTTTCGATAAATTACAAATTGCAACTTTTGATATACAACAAGATATTTTTATTTACCAAGTCCACGGATTTTAATTTTTTAATTGACGATTTATGAAAAATATTTTTCTCTAAAAATAGTAAAAACGTGTTTTTGATAATCAATTCCTAGTTCACATAGGAACAAAATATTTTTTTAAAAAAGTGGTTAAATTTAGCGATGCATTCGATTATCACCTTTTTTTTTTGTATTGAAATGGTTTTCTATCTATAGTCTAGTAGGTTTCACCAGCACTAAGTTTGATGAAAACCATTGCACTACCAACATTTCTTTGCTTAAATCACCATTAGTGATAAAGCACGTAAAGTACACAAATAAATTTAAAAAAAAATACAATTAAATGATCATATAAATCAACAGTCTTCCGCCTCTATCCGCAAGCTTTAAAAAAAAAAAGTTGATAATCGAATGCATCGCTAAAATTTAACCACTTTTTTAAAAATATATATATTTTTTCCTATGTGAACTAGGAATTGATTATCAAAAACACGTTTTTACTAGTTCTTTTACTATAGGGGTTTGTGTTATGTTTTTTTTTTTACATGGTGCTTAATTTCAATCTTATTTAAAAGGCTTTAGAAGTTGTTGTCTTCCAAATCCCGGGCGTCGCCGGGTATTTTTGGCTAGTATTCTATTAATTTTTAGCCCAACCTCCCATTCGCAAATCCTAACAAATTTTAGTTTCTCATTTTTAAAAGAAATAAGTAAATTATGTCCTAAAAAACACAATTAGAATAAATTTTTGTAAACATTTCGTTCCCCGATAGGATCCAAGTATCAGGAGGGATCTAAAGTCATACCCGTTTCCCGATGGGACACCGTTTTCCGATGTATCCCAGTATCAGGAGGCATCTAAAGTCATACCCGTTTCTCGATGGGACACCGTTTCCCGATGTATCCCAGTATCAGGAGGGATCCTTACCCCTTTTGGATCCCGATCCCGTTTGGATTCATAACCTGCTTTGGTCACAATCCGGTGGGATCCCTATGTTGTTGGGAAGTCGATCCCGTCGATATTCCGATCACAGTATGTTTAAGATCCCGTCGTTACCCCAATCCCGGTGGGATACCGATCCCATTCGTATCCAGATATTTCAAACACAATATGTTTCCTGTCCCGTTGGTATCGCGATCCCAGTGGAATCCTGATCCCGGTGGAATTCTAATCTCGTTTGAAGCAGGATCCTTAGGATTACAATATCTGAGGGATCGTGATACTTGTAGTTCCCGATCCCGGGTGGGTCATAATCCCTGTGTGACCCCCACATATGACCATGGGAAACATTGGTTATACCATCAAAAATACCATTGAGCATATCGCCAGGTGTAATGAATAAAGATAACATTAGACATATGTACCATTGCCTTACTAAATTATTTGTACACGTCAGCTACCGCACAATTTTTATGTGTGATATCAACATTATTTTTAAACATGCATTTTAGGTCAAGAGATTTGTTAGAGAAATATTTTTTTTTTAAATTATATATATGATACTGTAAGTAAATGCAACACTTAAACTCTTCGAAAGGTTGTGAAAGATGGCCAATTATTTGATCTTCTATAAATCTCACCTACATTCTTACGGTGACCTATGATTTGATTAGATCTTTTATTCTCACCCACATTCTGACTGTGATCTAGGACCCCAATGACCTGATCCCTGCCATCAGCCACCAGATCTCATTGAACCCAGAACCTGGCAAACCAGTTGTTTGGACATTCCAGCATTACCTGAGTGTCTTGTCTGCATTGTATGTTGGAGGTTTCCATAGGTAAGAACATGGTATATTGGAGGTTTCCATAGGTGAGAACATTGTATGTTGGAGCTTTCTATAGGTAAGAAAATTGTATGTTGGAGGTTTCCATAGGTAAAAACATTGTATGTTGGAGGTTTCCATAGGTAAGAACATTGAATTCATAGTATCTTGGAGGTTTCCATAGGTAAAAACATTGTATTTGGAGGTTTCCATAGGTAAGAACATTGTATGTTGGAGGTTTCCATAGGTAAGAACATTGCATGTTGGAGGTTTCTATAGGTAAGAATGTATGTTGGATTTTTCCATAGGTAAGAACATGGTATGTTGGAGGTTTCCATAGGTAAGAACATTGTATGTTGGAGTTTTCCATAGGTAAGAACATCCTAGAAACATTTAAAAGCTTTGAACAGCTCATTATTTTATGAATGTGTGTTGTTTTTTTTAAATATGAGGCAGCTGTTTGATTAAAAATTAATTTTATAATTCCAAAAAAAATTCATTGCATTTGCATTTAATTTATATCTATCCTTTGTCCGTTTGTAATCATTTGTGCTATAATTGTAACTGAGTGATTTCCTTTGGCAAATTAAATCAACATAAAAAAAATATCTTAAGGCAACTTTTGATGTTTAAAATTTAATTAATAACATAAATGGGATTTAATAAAAAAAAATAACAAATAACAACAACCAAGAATTGGCGTAGCTAAGGAGATCTTGTTTGCTGAATAGATCAACAAAATAGTTAATTCGTTAACGTTCCATGGAAAGTTTCTTTAGGCAAATGTTGATTATAGCCTCAAATCAAGAAACCATTTGCTAATATTTTAATATAATCTACTTTTATCTGCCTGCATGGACATGCATGGTATCTATAAGGCTACAACCTGTGTAAAATATGCAGCTTGAAAGAAAACGACAGAAACAGGGTAGGGGTCATGTTTCGTCTGGACGTCAATGAATGTGAGCCATGGGGTGGGTAGTGGCAACCTCATGATGATGATTTATAAAAAAACCATTGAGGGATCCGTTGCTAGGCAACCGTTTCGTCCCAGCTGCTTCGTCAAGTGTTTTCTAGGTAGAAACCCACTGTAGACATCCCTATTGGAGGGCATCTGACTCGTCCCCGTGAAGGGATGGGGAAGATTTTAGGACTTAAATAGACCATACCCCTCCTCTGGGGAAGTCGATAGTTGAGTCTATGAGCGCAGCATCATCGACCGACAGGATGTCTCTTGGGCTGGAGTGAGATCCGTTGTTAGCCGATTGAGTGTGTGATGTCGGGTGCTGTCCGGGAAAAATCTCCACCGTGCCGCTTGAATGCTAAATACTCGGGTTTTTTTTGTTTTGTTTTTTTTTGGGGGGGGGGTGTTGCTTTCGGGAAGGTATACAAAACTTGGCACTAGTTTGACGGCAAGGTGACGCATTTTCGTAATGTACAATTTCAATGTAATCTACAAACTATAACAAATGCTTCGTCTGCACACTATGATGCACATTCTTCAAACAGTAAAACAGCATTACAATATTTAGCCATATTCTTCACACTATGAAATAAATTATTTTATCCCCCCATATTCTATAAACTATATTATACGTTAAATTTCATGAGTTATAAACTTGGTATGATATTCTTAACAGAGTCTTTGTCCACGGGGACATTCCACCCACTGGCGTATGGTGGAACAAGTTGCAAGGAGAAAATGTCACATTTGTTTACGTGAGTTCTTGTAACCTTTTTGCACTGATTTATATAATTTTGTTTTTTACATTTAAAAGATAAAGAGTAAATATTGCACTCTCGAATGCCTGGTGTAAAAAAAAAAAGGAGCACACATTCTTGAACATTTTTCAAAGCTTCGCAAATTTGAAAAGTTTTACTTTTATTGAGAATATTAAATAACGATATTAAATAATAATATTAAATAATAATAATAAATAACATTATTAAATAATAATATTAAATAACAACATTATTAAATAACACTATTAAATAACAATATTAAATATCAAATCATTATGAATTTTTAAAAATTCTCCGTCTGTGACCTCATAATATTAAAAAAAAAAAAACGTACAGCCAATCAAATCACTTCTGTGAATTCTTGAGCTTCATTTTATATTGAACTCACTGCGACATTGACCTAACTGTGATATTGAATTCAATGCGACATGGACATCGCTGTGATATTGACCTCACTTTGCCCTTACAATGACCTCACTGTAAAATGCTTCCCCCCCCCCTTAACTGTTCTTTAATATTCACGTTGACCACATTAAGGTAATATTGTCTCTGTAGAATAAATTCATATTTTTCTGATGAACTTTATACCAGGCGTCACCTAAGATCGCCCAATGTCTGTCTCTGTCGTTTAGATGGACAACATGGAGACGATCTACCAGCAGAAAGCTTCGGTGTTAGCTCATCAGTCGGATGCCCTGAGGGCTCTCATACTGTTGAAGTATGGGGGCGCTTACCAGGTCAGTATACTCATCTCAGCTGAAATGGTTCTCAAACTATTTTAATTTGATCAAACATCTTATATATGTTAATTTTTATACTAGAAAACTAACCAGCTTTGCCTTAGTTTGTATTCGGAAAAAAACCACAACTAATAACTTGTGTTATCATCGTAAATGAACAGTTAATTTTTGAAAGTTTCTTATTTTAAGTCAGATTTACAATAATGGTGTCAACATTGAATTTCGGAAAAAAATTCTGTTGCAAATGATATTTAACTTGAGTTCAAGTAGAATTTTAGATAAAGACCAATCTAATTTTCAAAACCTGTCCATTTTTTTAAAAACATGTTGTCACCAATTTCTTATCTCTGGTCGCTTATTATTTAAGATTACATTTAAACTGAATTATGTGGTCATTACGTTATCACTAAGATAAGGGCAGCATAAAACTCATTCAGATAAATATTCAATTTATTTCTTTAATTTAAACTGTAAAAATTGGGACCCCTGGAGCCAAAAGAATTTAATCTTTATGTTTTATAGTAGTGAGAATTTTGTGTTGCGTAACTAACAAACTTTATTTTAAAAAGAATAAATTCCCATTAAATTATGTTGAAACCGCCAAAGATTAAGCGATTTATTTAAAATTAATTTGCTACCCCCCCCCCCTCCTCATTTCGATTTCCCTTTCACAAAAGATGTGGAAATTATTAGTTTGACATCCACGGACATTTTAAAAGGAACTTACATTGAAAATAATTTATATAAAAACGTCCAATGCAACAAGAAGCCTTGTTTGTAGGATAAGGCTGTGTGTTATTCTGCTTTACCTGTATTGATGAGATGTGCAGTTTGCGGGTATATTTATTATAGATGAAGGTTACGTTAATCATGGAAAAGTACGTGTGTTTTTAATTCTGTTTATAACCAGGTGGTAAGGGCGTGAAAAGTGTCTGGTGAATTAAACCATTCAAACAAACTGGGAGTTTGACATTCTGCTCTCAAAGAAAGAACTTTAATCGACAAGCATATATCCAGATTAAAAAATACACAAATGAGCCAGGTCTCAAGTAGAAATGTGTGCGTTCAGACGGGGCAGGGAGGGAATGTATATGACAAAAACAAGGAATGAGATGTAAAGAGAATACTCGCCTCTGTTTCAGCTCCAAAAATTATTGTTTACGAAAAAATTATCATCTTGCATTAAATATTTGTAAATGTTAAATTTATGAATATTACTCTTAATCTATCAACATGATCTAAAAATGAAAATTTAAAAAAATCTAACATATCTTACTCTCTAACTCTGTTACATCGTCTCTCAAAAGCCACCATATCATTAGCTCGTTCACCTTCTATAATTCTATGTGTCCGTATTTCCTATGTTGCCAGGACAAAGACGTGTTGTGGGCCAATCCAGTTTCCGAGCACATCCGGAGATACCCGGCGTTGATGAGTTACGACTGGCCGTGGTACGAGGAGTGGCCCAGGAGTAACAACATTGGGGTCATCATGGCCAAGCCTGGTTCAATGTTTCTCAGGAAACTGCTCGATTCTTACTGGTAAACGCCCAAAGTTATCTATTTATTTAAAGGAGCACCCCGAGGAACGTCATTGTACTGAGTAAAAGTTGATGATATCAATGCCATTTGGTACCAGCGATAAATAGTTGGAGGAAAAACAATTATAAATACATACTGGAACTTTAAGATGACTAGAATAGGTCAGCCCCGTAGAGAAATGATGAATCCTGGCATACCGGAAACACTCTTTTTGTCTTCCTTTCTTAGGTCTATCTTCAATGAAATTGTAACTAACTATTGTTCAGAATGGGTTTGTGAGTAAAAAATGATTTTAAAAATCTGACAGCTGAGATGTTGACTGATTGCATCGACCCTTATCAGAATAATTGTTTAAAATATCACAGCCACAATTATTATGTGTTGATATATCAGTTTCAAAACTGAGTGGTGCCGATAGAAATGAAATCGCTGCTGTGAGAACCAATGGCAGCAGCTTCAAACTCCTGCGAGTGTGAAATGGTCAGGTCACTACTTTTAATTCGTTCTTAGGCTTGTTGGTGCTCTCATGAGAATGTCATTGATTAAGACACAGCTTTAGGTTACAACATGTCTTTTACTCGTCATCATGAAATGGTTCATTCTTGTGTAATTTATCTGGCTTCCCATCCCACGACATATCACTTTGTGTCATCTGGCTTCCCATCCCACAACATCCCACTTTGTGTCATCTGGCTTCCCATCCCACGACATATCAGTTTGTGTCATCTGGCTTCCCATCCCACGACATATCACTTTGTGTCATCTGGCTTCCCATCCCACGACATATCACTTTGTGTCTTCTGGCTTCCCATCCAAAGACATATCACTTTGTGTCATCTGGCTCCCCATCCCACAACATCCCACTTTGTGTCATCTGGCTTCCCATCCCATGACATCCCACTTTGTGTCATCTGGCTTCCCATCCCACGACATCGCACTTTGTTTCATCTGGCTTCCCATCTCACAACATCCCACTTTGTGTCATCTGGCTTCCCATCCCACGACATCCCACTTTGTGTCATCTGGCTTCCCATCCCACGACATCGCACTTTGTTTCATCTGGCTTCCCATCTCACAACATCCCACTTTGTGTCATCTGGCTTCCAATCTCACAACATCCCACTTTGTGTCATCTGGCTTCCCATCTCACAACATCCCACTTTGTGTCATCTGGCTTCCCATCTCACAACATCCTACTTTGTGTCATCTGGCTTCCCATCCCAAGACATCACACTTTGTGTCATCTGGCTTCCCATCCCACGATATATTACTTTGTGTCTTCTGGCTTCCCAACTCACAACATCTCACTTTGTGTCATCTAGCTTCCTATCCCACGACATATTACTTTGTGTCATCTGGCTTCCCATCCCACGACATATCAGTTTGTGTCATCTGGCTTCCCATCCCACGACATACCACTGTGTGTCATCTGGCTTCCCATCTCAAGACATCGCACTTTGTGCCATCTGGCTTCCCATCTCACAACATCCCACTTTGTGTCATCTGGCTTCCTATCTCACAACATCCCACTTATTGTCATCTGGCTTCCCATCCCACGACATCGCACTTTGTGTCATCTGGCTTCCCATCTCACAACATCCCACTTTGTGTCATCTTTCTTCCTATCCCAAGACATCCCACTTTGTGTCATCTGGCTTCCCATCCCAAATCATCGCACTTTGTTTCATCTGGATTCCCATCCCACGACATTGCACTTCGTGTCATCTGGCTTCGAATCCCACGACATTTGCACTTCGTGTCATCTGGCTTCCCATCCCAAGACATCGCACTTTATGTCATCTGGCTTCCCATCCCAAGACATTGCACTTTGTTTCATCTGGCTTCCCATCCCACGACATATCACTTTGTGTCATCTGGCTTTCAATCCCAAGACATCGCACTTTGTGTCATCTGGCTTCCCATCTTACAACATCCCACTTTGTGTTATCTGGCTTCCCATCTAACAACATCCCACTTTGTGTCATCTGGCTTCCCATCTCACAACATCCCACTTTGTGTCATCTGGCTTCCCATCCCACGACATCGCACTTTTTGTCATCTGGCTTCCCATCTCAACATCCCACTTTGTGTCATCTTGCTTCCTATCCCACGACATAACACTTCGTGTCATCTGGCTTCCCATCCAAAGACATCGCACTTCGTGTCATCTGGCTTCCAATCCCACAACATCCCACTTCGTGTCATCTGGTTTCCCATCCCACAAAATCCCACTTCGTGTAATCTGGCTTCCCATCCCAAGACATCGCACTTCGTGTCATATTGCTTCCTATCCCAAGACATCGCACTTCATGTCAGTTGCTATCCCATCTCACAACATCCCACTTTGTGTCATCTGGCTTCCCATCCCACAACATCCCACTTCGCGTCATCTGGCTTCTCAGCCCATGACATCACACTACCTGTCACAAATAGTGACAGTGGAAATGTCCACGATCTGTTTCAGGATCGAACGGAGGCTTGCGACAAAGACATGGAGATGCATTTTTAGACGCCAGGTGGAAATACTCGTTATACTACTTACAGTATCCAAAAATCAACTGATAGAGACATGTTAGGAAGTCACAAAGACACACATCAGTAAGCAGATTTTTAAGTTTTTCCATATTAGCCGATGAAAGAGATGGTGTGTCAAGAACACAGCTATTATCGTTTGCGATTGGTTTTGATCACAGCAAAGAATGTGTATTGAAAATTCTTGAGAATTGAACAGATTTCAACAAATGAAGAAAATGACGACAACTGCAATGGCAGAAGCAAATATGAATCGCTCCAATCAATGTGGTTTGGACATGAAACATGGACGTGGACAAGGATATGAAGGATATCAATGTGGTTTGGACATGAAACATGTACGTGGACAAGGATATGAAGGATATCAATGTGGTTTGGACATGAAACATGTATGTGGACAAGGATATGAAGGATATCAATGTGGTTTGGACATGAAACATGTACGTGGACAAGGATATGAAGGATATCAATGTGGTTTGGACATGAAACATGGACGTGGACAATGATATGAAGGATATCAATGTGGTTTGGACATGAAACATGTACGTGGACAAGGATATGAAGGATATCAATGTGGTTTGGACATGAAACATGGACGTGGACAAGGATATGAAGGATATCAATGTGGTTTGGACATGAAACATGTACGTGGACAAGGATATGAAGGATATCAATGTGGTTTGGACATGAAACATGTACGTGGACAAGGATATGAAGGATGTTCCAAAAAGCAGGAAAGGTAGACGGTGTTTAGATGAAAATACGGAAGTCGGTGTTTAGATGAAAATACGGAAGTCGGTGTTTAGATGAAAATACGGAAGTCGGTGTTTAGATGAAAATACTGAAGTCGGTGTTTAGATGAAAATACGGAAGTCGGTGTTCAGACGAAAATACGGAAGTTGGTGTTCAGACGAAAATACGGAAGTCGGTGTTCAGACGAAAATACGGAAGTCGGTGTTCAGACGAAAATTCGGAAGTCTGTGTTCAGACGAAAATACGGAAGTCGGTGTTCAGACGAAAATACGGAAGTCGGTGTTCAGACGAAAATACGGAAGTCGGTGTTCAGACGAAAATACGGAAGTCGGTGTTCAGACGAAAATACTGAAGTCGATTTTTAGATGAAAATACGGAAGTCGGTGTTCAGACGAAAATATGTAAGCTTTTTCCCAAAACAGCTTTTGTTCCTTGCTCTGCTCATCGGTACAACCTAGTGGTTTATGATTTGAATTCAGTTGTTCGAGTGTTTAATATCATTGGTACCATGAAAGTTACCATCGACGTTGCTCTATGGATGTAAAACGTGGAAAGTCTACCAGCGTCACGCCATTAAACTAAACCATTTTCACACAGCCTGTCTCCGGGAACTCCACGGCATCAGGTGGCAAGACAAAGTCCCCAACACTGAGATCCTCGCTAGAGCGAACTTACCTAGTATCTTCACCACACTGAAGCAGTCTCAACTCCGTTGGATGAGATACGTAGACCGTATAGAAGACCACGGGCCCCCTAAACATATATTTTTTTGGAAAAATTACGATAGGCAAGCGCTTCCAACTCGGTCCAAAAAAAAAGTTGCACATACTCACTGAAAGCGGCACTAAAACCCTTTAGCATCACCACTACAAAATGGGCGCAGACAGCCCTGGACAGAGTCAGGAGGAGATCAGCTGTCAAGAAGGGGGCTGAATCTCATGAAGCAAGTAGGATAGCCACAACTGAGACACGCAGCCTATACCGAAGGAGCAGCATTAGATTACCGACTGCAGCAATTATCCCCTGCCCGCGGTGCCAGAGATTACTCCGAGGACGGATCGCACCAGCAAGCCACCTACGAGCTCACCGTAAACCACCCTCCCCCTAACACCCTTCCCCTAAAACCTTCCCTTTAACACCCTCCTCCTAACACCCTCGCCCTAACACCCACCCCCTTACACCCTCCCCCTAACACCCTACCCTTAACACACTCCCCCTAACAACCCCCCTAACACCCTCCCCTAACACCCTACCCCTAATACCCTCCCCTAACACCCTCCCCCTAACAGCCTCCTCCTAACACCCTCCCCCTAACACCCTCCCCCTAACACCCTCCCCCTAACACCCTCCCCCTAACACCCTCCCCCTAACACCCTCCCCCTAACACCCTCCCCCTAACACCCTCCCCCTAACACCCTCCCCCTAACACCCTCCCCCTAACACCCTCCCCCTAACACCCTCCCCCTAACACCCTCCCCCTAACACCCTCCCCCTAACACCCTCCCCCTAACACCCTCCCCCTAACACCCTCCCCCTAACACCCTCCCCCTAACACCCTCCCCCTAACACCCTCCCCCTAACACCCTCCCCCTAACACCCTCCCCCTAACACCCTCCCCCTAACACCCTCCCCCTAACACCCTCCCCCTAACACCCTCCCCCTAACACCCTCCCCCTAACACCCTCCCCCTAACACCCTCCCCCTAACACCCTCCCCCTAACACCCTCCCCCTAACACCCTCCCCCTAACACCCTCCCCCTAACACCCTCCCCCTAACACCCTCCCCCTAACACCCTCCCCCTAACACCCTCCCCCTAACACCCTCCCCCTAACACCCTCCCCCTAACACCCTCCCCCTAACACCCTCCCCCTAACACCCTCCCCCTAACACCCTCCCCCTAACACCCTCCCCCTAACAGGACTAATGGTCCTAGTCGTTTTTGATGGACGAGCAACAGCAGACCTTGGAAAATTGATCTGAGCAACCATGACAAAAATTATTCAGGTTTTGGGTTTTCTCGGTGAACATCGCTCCAGTGTCCGCCAAAAATAATACAGAGTTTAAGTTGAATGTAACCGAAATACTTAGATATAATAAACGTGGCTGCCCGATACTCGGCCTTAGGGGATGCTTGGGGCAGGGCTTAGGGGGCTTCTTGGGGTAGGGCTTAGGGGGCTGCTTGGGGTAGGGCTTAGGGGGCTGCTCGGGGCAGGGCTTAGGGGGCTGCTCGGGGCAGGGCTTAAGGGGCTGCTTGGGGCAGGGCTTAGGGGGCTGCTTGGGGCAGGGCTTAGGGGGCTGCTTGGGGCAGGGCTTAGGGGGCTGCTTGGGGCAGGGCTTAGGGGGCTGCTTGGGGCAGGGCATAAAGAGAAATAGCTTGACGGCCCGCTGATGCCATTTCTCCTTGGGATATTGTATTTGGTGGCGCATTGGGCTCTGTACTATTATTTTGGTCTAATTATAAGGTTGTACTTTTTGTTTTAGTGTGTGAGTTTTATACAACATATTCTTGTATTGGACTCTTTTTTTTCCTTGTTTTGGGCTGTACTTTTTTAAAAACTGTAAATTCTTGTATTCGGCTGTATATTTGGCTGTATATTATATTTTTGGATGTGTTTTGGGCTCTATATTCTTTTTTGGCGATGTAATTTTGTAATTGACTGTTTATTTTTGTACTGGACTATATTTATTTATTTATTAGGGGGGAGGGGACTAAGTAGGTTTGTAATTAATTTCCTTCTGTATTAATCTGTGTTATTATTATTATTATTATGCGTTGTTTTATATAGCGTGGTATCCCAGCCTGGGTCTGGGCTCACCACGCTGTACATTCAATTTAACAAACATAAATAAAAATCTGTTTTTTTGGCTGTGTATTCTCGTATTGGTTTGCATTCTCGTATTGGGCCGTGTATTTTTTATTGGGCTGTGCTTTCTTTTGTTATTCTGTTTGAAAAAAGAAATAAAATGTGATAATGCACTTGACAGGAAATCATTACATCAAACATAACATATCAAAAGAAATATAATAATTGAGAAGGTGCAGGTGAGAGGGGGGGAATCATAGGCGTATGTTGGAGTTAGGGGTGGGTGAGTGAGTGTATGGGTGGTGTGTTGAGTGAATGTATGGGTGGTGTGGTGGGTGAGTGTATGGGTGGTGTGGTGGGGGAGTGTATGGGTGGTGTTGGGTGAGTGTATGGGGTGGGTGAGTGAGTGTATGGGTGGTGTGGTGAGTGAATGTATGGGTGGTGTAGTGGGTGAGTGTATGGGTGGTGTGGTGGGGGAGTGTATGGGTGGTGTGGTGAGTGAGTGTATGGGTGGAGTTGGGTGAGTGAATGTATGGGTGGTGTAGTGGGTGAGTGTATGGGTGGTGTGGTGGGGGAGTGTATGGGTGGTGTGGTGAGTGAGTGTATGGGTGGAGTTGGGTGAGTGTATGGGGGTGGGTGAGTGAGTGTATGGGTGGTGTGATGGGTGAGTGTATGGGGGTGGGTGAGTGAGTGTATGGGGGTGGGTGAGTGAGTGTATGGGAGTGGGTGAGTGAGTGTATGGGTCGTGTGGAGAAACTCAGCCATTTGGTAACTGAATTAATTCTGTGTCCAAATTCGTTGATAATTTAGTCACCCCCCCCCTCGTGGTCGTGTGATACTGATCAAAGAAAATGATTGTATTTGAAATTGAAAATCGTCGGAAATTATTTGATGGTCAACCATTGACTTTTTTTTTCAAAAACACATTCACAGGTATTATCAAGATGGGAACTGGGTCTATAATGGGATATGGATGCCTTACAAAATTTACGAGAAGAACCCGGATTCAGTCCTTAACTATGGCCAACTCCAGGTCAGTTGTGAAGTTTTTTTTATTTGTTCACTTATTTCTTTGATAATTCAGGGAACTGATGTTTCGAAGATTAAAGGCGCCCCTCTGGAAAGTTTGTGGTTGTTACTAGCTGGAGGCCCCAAATCCAAATTACAAACTATTTCAACGGCCCATGATCACGTTTTCGATCATTCTAGCGTCAGTATCTCGTCTTCCAGTTTGACGGAGCCATTCTTCTTCATTCGCTTCTACTAACGCTCTCTAAAATGGATGAGCCTACGGATTTCAGTCATGACCGTTGGCTCATTTCATTGGTCTTAGGTTTGGTGGTCTTGTGTGGAAGTATTTCTTCAATGTATCAGTAATTGTTGTCTTGATCTTAATCTACAGCTCTTCTGTTGTCGCTTTACTCTGAAAAGCACAACACTCTATTAAAGCCTCTGCTATTGGCGTAGATAAAGAGAAACTGTGTTGGCCCGTACATGTGTCCATTTGTAATTATATGGAGGTGTTGCATTTCGGGAAGGTACAGAATTTGTATCTTGAAAGAGAGTGTGAATGTAGGAATCGCATCACCAGAAATGTGTTAGTTATTTCTAAATCAAGAGGTGTATTTGTCAGTTTTGCTATTAATCGGGGGTAGGACTTTTTTAAACGTACTGCGGTGACATGATGGCACCCAGTGCCATACATAAACTGAATTCATTCCAGCTGTGGAGCGCCCTAGAGTAATCCCTTAACAAGTCACCCCGTACTGTCACACTGATAAGTTTGGGCATAGTGTTTGCAGAAATTGAGGGTGTCGAAGACTCACGAAAAAATGTAAAATGCAAACATGCATTTTGGCACATTTATAGCAGTTGTTGCGCCATTGCAGATATGCTTTTTGCCCTTGGTTATTCTCGATCTTTAATCTTTTTAGAACCCCATACAAATGCAATTCTTCATAAGTTAAACGATTCGTTATCATATTTGTAAATAATAAAATGTATATCTCTGTAACAGATAATTTGTTACGTTGGGATATGCCATCCAGCCTGGCATGAAGATTATATCCGGAAGTACGAGGACTTTAGGAAACCGACGGGAAATTTCACATTGGATGAGCCGCACGGTACGAGCATTTTGAATGTCTACTGACCGCCTTCAAATGTGTACACAAAGATTTCTTCTTAATGTCTTTTTGTTTCTAGTTACAGGATATAACAGTTTGTTTATTCTTTAATGAAAAGTTGTTTTTAAAGAAATAATTCTCCATATTTTTTTAACATTTAAATTTATTTGATTTGACCAAGTTGGGAGACTCTCCCTCCTCTTTCGTCCTTTCACTCCTAGTCCATTGGTACGAAATTTAGTCCTTGTTGGGAAATTATGTCAAGTGTTTGCAAATTTAGTCCATTGGTACGAAATTTAGTCCTTTGTTGGGAAATTATGTCAAGTGGTTGCAAACTTAGTCAATTGGTACGAAATTTAGTCCTTTGTTGGGAAATTATGTCAAGTGGTTGCAAATTTAGTCCATTGCTGGAAATTTAGTCAAATTTTAACCAAATTAAGATAAATTAAAATGTTTCATATGTTTTCAGCTTTTCATTTCACGTACCCTAAGCCCTGGAAGACTTTGGAATCGTTCGCAACAATAAAGAAGGGGACAGACATAGGTGCACAAGTTGGCCAGAGATTGATGGCGGCAGTAGAGAAAGCTGGGAAAGGACATTTATTGGTGGACGCCACGTGATCCAATTGTGAGGGCTTTCATTTTTTTTTTAAAGTGGGGGGAAAAAGGGGGGGGGATAATTAAAGAGGATGTCTTCTTGTTACACCAAGTAATGGATCAATGTAAAACTTTTTTCAGAAAACAAACTTTCTGTATTAATTATAAAGAAGGGATGGGGGCAATGTCTATAAATGCCTGCACTGTTTACATTCTAGCTCTTAGTTTTATAATACAGATTTGTTTAAAATTAGTGTCTTATCTCGCATTCCCACTACATGTAGCTAATGCCAAATCTGAAGACAGCCTGCACCACTCATCTACATTACTTTTTAAATTTCCACTTCAAGAAAGCCCACTTCTGTTTACATTTTTGGGCTGTAATTGGTTGTGACGCGACACCAATGCGCGCCATTAAGAAGGGCCTGGGACAACAAATTTCCCCTGTTTTGAACATCCTGTGATGCTGTCCCCTCACCTGAGGGGAGCGTTATATTACAGTCTAGACCAGTGGTTCTTAACCTGGGTTCGATCGAACCCCAGGGGTTCGTAGTGTCAGTCTCAGGGGATCGGTGGAGGTTCAAAAAAATCAGGAAAAAAATCATATTTTTATTTTTCCTATTAAGAAGGGTTCGGTTAACGCGCATATGAAACTGGGGGGGGGGGGGCT
>CAXITT010000065.1:1473745-1522040 GCA_964033795.1 Lymnaea stagnalis
TTAAAAAAAAAAAAAAACAGAAATGACGTTGAGGTAAATGCAGGTGTGAGGGAGCTATGACGTGGTTTATCGGATACGTTAAGAAAAATACGATGTCGTGTGTGTGTGGGGGGTGGGGGGGTACCTAGAGGCTTAACAAAAAAAGAAATACTTAATTCGAATTAAAAACTATTGGCAAGGGGGGGGGGGTACATTGTTTTTAAAAGATTAAGTGGCTCTAAAACTTCAAATGTCCGACAGCCGCAGTTTAAGATTGTTTCAATCTAGAAATGCTCGTAACCTAGAAAAAAAAATGCATCTTATTTTTAGCCGATTATGTACACTATTTATTATTATTATTTTATTTATTTATTTTTTTTTTGTCATAAGAGAGAAAAGTGCTTTTTAAGTGTAATCACGTGGTCTGGTTTGGGGAAACAATTGGTGCTATAAAAAGAAATGCCCTTTTATTATTTTTAGTTGTTGAAATATTCTAAGAGTTGTAACCACATTGAGAAATCAGATATGGCAGTTACTTGTTCATTGTAGTTCATAAGTAATATATCCAAAATGTTTTACATGAAAACGTGTTTAAATAAAATATTAAGTACCATGACTCCGTAGTGAATGAAATAAATTTTATATTGAAAAGATACCAATATATGTTTGGTTTTATCTTAACTCCGCCCATTTCTTTTGTCCCCCTCTCATATGACCAGGAGTGTGATCTCATCTTTTGAATACCTTTCCTTTTATTATATAACGATGATAAAAATTAATTTAATTAAAATTCATGTATTTGTTCATGTTTGTTTTTACTGACAGAGGCATTGACCGAAATGTTTACGTTGTTATATTTTATCATTTTATTTAAACTTAAATTGACTCTTATACAAATTGCGTCTTAGTGAGTAATGAGACAGTTGTTTGTCTCACTGGTCTGAGCGAAGTCATGGGGGGCAGGCGGGCAGGCATTGTGAGGTTCTTTAATTTTTAAAAATTGAATTGTTCATATTCACTTGAACACAGCACAGTTCTATTCATAAGTATCACTTGACCAAACGGATACACAATTTGACCCCTTGATTGTGCAGCATAAAATCTTTTTACTTTCCTTTTTATTTTGGGTTTGGGGGGGGGGGGGCGGGCAAATGTATTTTTTTCCAGAAAAAAATCCAACAACCCTTTAGGCAAGTCCCCTGAAAAACGCCTACAAGGTCAGTTCATAATGATCACAAGTCAAGGGTGACTACGTGACGTACACTAAGTGGAGCATGAACGGTCGAGTCGAGGGGTGGGGGGGGGGGTCCGCAAGGCTTTTTGGAGTGGGGCAGTGCCAGTGTGCAGTGACAGACGTGTAGCTATGGGGTGGCAGAAGGAACTTAAGTCCCGGGATGCCAGACTAGTGGGGGCACCAAAATGGGCTTTGATGGTATTTAATGGTTGAAAATAATTAGTTTCAAGGTGTAGGGGGGCATACAAATGGATCATGTCCACTGACGCCAAACACACTAGATAAGCTCCTTCCACAGGTGTAGATGGGGGAGGATGACGTTGTTCACCCACGTGTCACCTTTTATTTACATGGAGGTTTGGCATTTTCGGACAACTGCATAGTTTGCATCGTGAAAGGGAGAGCGGCAAATGGTCCTAATAGTAGCTACGCCTCTGGGCATTGTGTCCATCGTCACCAAAATAAGCGATCATTGTCATCCGACTGTAGCGGAGAAATCGAGGGCGCCGATGAATCTTGGTATAATTTATTTAAAGAAAAGCAAGACAAGAATGATAAATGTAAATCTAGCCACCAACGAACATATCTCTAAGGTAGGAAATGCAGTGGCAAAATGGGAGCCCTTTATTTAAGTAGGCAGCCCCATTAACATAAATGTCGCATCCTAAGTGAATGTCAGGACTAGAATTGGAAAGGCTAGGTCAGCATTTGTGCTATTAAATAAAATATGGGAGTCAAAGAAACTGACTCTTCAAATAAAGTCGGAATTTTCATCAAAAATGTCAAAACAGTCTTACTCTATAAAGGTGAAACTAGGACCACAACAGCGAGCATTATGCAGAAGTTAGAGACCTTCATAAACAGTT
Source organism: Lymnaea stagnalis (assembly GCA_964033795.1). Taxonomy (NCBI): domain Eukaryota; kingdom Metazoa; phylum Mollusca; class Gastropoda; family Lymnaeidae; genus Lymnaea; species Lymnaea stagnalis. Next base: position 1,475,825 of record CAXITT010000065.1, read on the forward strand.
GCCCTAGAAATATCTTACAAAAGTATAGGGTTACACCTTGAAGCAACTGGAAATGAAAGCCCAGAACTGTAAGGAATAGAAAATCTTTCAGACGCACTATGCGCCAGAAGTCGTGTATTATTTCCAAAACAAGGGTGTACTTTGGAATATAGCTGAATTCAATGTTTCTATTAGACTTTAAATAAGAGATTTGAAATTTTTAAGGGTCTGGGGATGCATTATGTTGCAAGTACCGTACATACACGTCATTCACTCAAGTGTGGCGTACCCCAGGGTAATCATTTACCACAAACTTATATTCAACCCTATGCTGTAAAATTGATCAGAGTAAGGAAAGCGGGTGGGGGACACCACTTTGGAGATGGTGTTGGTGAGCCGGGTCTCACCGACTCCAGGCCTTGCGGAAGCGCGCCAGGAACTTCCCTCCTGGCCTGAGGGACGTCCGGTCGACCGAGTACGCTGCGTTTAAAGCGTCCGTAGTCCACTCTCCTATGGATCAGGACGGCTTTACTTCCTCTCCGGGTAGGTGGTGTTGCGTTACCGCTCCCCACCGCCCAGGGAGCCGTTCAGTTGGGACGCAGCCGGGACGAAACGGTCGCCTAGGGGCGGCTTTCTCAGGGCCGCGTCTTTTTAATCATTGACAAGGGTTTGGGCGGCCACCCATTGCTTCATACCCATCGACGGCAATAGTAATCATGTTAGTGCGAGCCTTCCGTTGCGTTGGAAGTCATGCAAGTTGGTCAGGATTTTTTAGCTTCGGGGAGTTACTACTCCTACTAGTCGTCCACGCCACGAAGAGGCAAAATCCCATGTGGCAACACCATTGGTGGTGTTGCTCCGTGGCCTAGAGGCGTTCGGCCACAATCAATGCAAACCGAAAGAAGGTGGGGAAATAGAGGATTTATACTGAAGACAATTGCGCAAATTCAAAACTTCAGGGGTTCATTGAATTTTGTGTTTCTTTTAGACAATTTGGAATTGGTATTTCAAACTTTCAAGAAGGAAGCGCCAGATTAGCCATCATGATGATAATCAAAGACATCTCTCACTTTGCACCAGCGGGACATGAACTAAATTCATTCCAGTTGTGTCAATACTTAAGGGTATGCTATCGCCCTAGCTTATACTTGCCTATTAACCTTCCAGCCTGCGCGCTCTTTCACAACGATAGCACACTGTGTAAAATTGATATCGCCATTGTGTTACTGGTTAAACTCATTTATTTTATTGAAATTTTGTAAAACATTTAATATTCAAAAATATTTTAACCCACATGCAACACAAAACTCATCCTCAATTATTAGTACTTCTTTGAATTACGTCTATAACACTGAGAATTTTAAAATCAAACATTTTCCTACCACCCGCCATTTTAGACAGCAGCAGTAACCTGAAAGATATAAGTAGAAATATCTCGTTTTGGCACAATGTATTAATTTGAATCAAATATAAAAAATCTACACTCTGAAAGCGTTTTGTGCACACTAAACGGCTTTGACCTATAAAGGCAAACATTAAGCTACTGATAAGCAGAGCTCATTGTCATCTCTCATTAAGGTGTGCGAAACAAAACGGTTGCCTTGTAGCAGTAGACCAAGCGCACTCGACGGAAAATTAAATTATCTTTGCAATATATTTTGTCCCAAGCAAATCTTTGATGATTGCAAAATAAAAGAAACCATTATTGTTTCGGGGGGTGGGGATCGAGATATAATTTTTATTAAACAGTCTGTCATTCTGACAGTGGGCAGACGGGATACGTTTTCAGTCTGTCATTCTTACATTGGGGTTTGTTGTAAGTTTATTTTGACATTTCTTCCCCGAATTTCGGAATCGTCTACCTAGTTCTCAAACCGTTCCATTCTCATGTCAGACCCGGCCACCAAAATGATTTTTGATTTTAAGAGGACAAGAGCCTTAACAAATATCTTGTTTAGAAGCCACTTTCCAACTATTTAAGTACATAAAGACAGCATTTTAGCAGCAGTAGCCACAGTAACCTTTGTAAAAGGAAATGCGGAATATTATACGTAGTGGAGACAGGTCGTCGATTTGGAGACCGTCTCAGAAAACACCTGTACAACATCAATTAACCTTTTTCTTGTGTCTAAACATTTCAACAGTGCTAACCATAATGGATTATTTGACATTTCTTAAACTGGTTTATAGTATTAAATTGATACATCTGATAAAGTTGATATGGAAATTAAATGCCAACATAGATTTGATGCCTTGACTCATTACGGTAAAAACCTGATTCCACTAATTTGCTAAGCAGAAATGTCTTTGTCCTGTTTAGCATATACCGTCGTTCTAAACTTTGCTTTCGTTAGGGCTCTTCCCCATTCTTATTCTTTTCTATTCTTTCATTTTTTGATATCAGTAATATATATATATATATGTAAATATATGGCCCATATCGTGTGTAGCAGATGGCCCACATATAAATCATATGTAGCAGAGGGCCAACAACGTATGTAGCAGAGGGCCCACAGCGTATGTAGCAGCGGACCAAGACGTATGTAGCAGATGAGATGGCCAATATCCTATGTAGCAGATGGCCCACATCGTATGTAGCAGAGGGCCCATTTTACTTTATACGATGTGGGCCCTCTGCTACATACGATGTGGGCCATCTGCTACATACGATGTGGGCCGTCTGCTACATACGATGTGGGCCATCTGCTACATATGCTGTGGGGCATCTTCTACATACGATATGGGCCATCTATAATATACGATGTGGGCCAACTGCTACATACGATGTGGGCCAACTGCTACATACGATGTGGGCCAACTGCTACATACAATGTGGGCCATCTGCTACATACGATGTGGGCAATCTGCTACATATGCTGTGGGCCATCTGCTACATACGATATGGGCTATCTGTAATATACGATGTGGGCCAACTGCTACATACGATGTGGGTCATCTGCTACATACGATGTGGGCCATCTGCTACATATGCTGTGGGCCATCTGCTACATACGATATTGGCCATCTGTAATATACGATGTGGGCCAACTGCTACATATGATGTGGGTCCTCTGCTACATTACGCTGTTGGTCATCTGCTACATACGCTGTGGTTTCATGTTTTAAACTCACCATGCGTGTCTTCCATGTAAAACCTTCCTGCTGATCTCAGCGATTTTTCTTTGTGCTGAGATATCGGTGATGCAAGGTAGGGTACCTAATTTAAGCAGATGATCTGTCAATAAAAAATGAAAAAAGAAAGCATTTTCCATGGAGGATTTTGGTGACGTCACTTCCAGATTTTCAAAAATTTGTTTTAAAGGGTAATCATATTGGGTTGTGTTCGCCCGCTCCAGTGGGAGGGGGAGGTGATAATACGATGCTTTTACAATTTGAAAACAATTAAGAGATGAGATCGCAGCGAATAAAAACCAAATTAAAAATATACGGTCGCACTGATTCAGAGTTTGAGAATCATTTAATCGGAAATTTTTTTGTGGGGAGACATAAGCTCCTGTGTCTGCAAGAGAATGTTAATCCATCTGGTGCAGTATATACTGTAAATATAAAAGGAGTCGATAAAGTCCTGAAGTAATCCTTAATATTGAATGCCAACACATGTTCGTGGCCCATGACGAAATTCCGGGAGATGCATGAATGCATGGTTATTTTTTTTGTCATTTCATCGAAAACAGCGGTCTCCAAACGTTTTCTATAGCGCACCCATTCATTTAATTTAAAAGACGAAGGATTCAGTCCAAGAAAATCATATTAGTTTTATCAAATACATGTTGGAGATATTAGAGATAGTATTGGCGTAGTGTACAATGAAGCTTAGAGATAGTATTGGCGTAGTGTACAGTGAAGCTTAGAGATAGTATTGGCGTAGTGTACAATGAAGCTTAGAGATAGTATTGGCGTAGTGTACAGTGAAGCTTAGAGATAGTATTGGCGTAGTGTACAATGAAGCTTAGAGATAGTATTGGCGTAGTGTACAATGAAGCTTAGAGATAGTATTGGCGTAGTGTACAGTGAAGCTTAGAGATAGTATTGGCGTAGTGTACAATGAAGCTTAGAGATAGTATTGGCGTAGTGTACAATGAAGCTTAGAGATAGTATTGGCGTAGTGTACAATGAAGCTTAGAGATAGTATTGGCGTAGTGTACAATGAAGCTGGTGCCTGCCTCAGATGTGAACTGAAGCCCCCATGGCGACGCACGCAGTCAACACCCGCGATCGTTTATCTAACTTTCTTCCTCCACCCCAAGAAGGAAGGACTAAGCCATGTTGGAAACGTTGACTAAAATGTGGCAAGGCAGCTACATCAAGCTTGTTGTTAATAGTACATTGGGGGAGCACAAGGTGGGATTTTGATAAAGTGGGTTACTAGAATGCATGTTTTGTTAAATGTTCAGCCTCACACCGCTTCCTCAATATTGCATCACATTTTTTTTAAAGGATTTATACGAAAAAATTCGTATTTAGTGGTTGTTAAATGAACGAATACAACATGTTAAAATTATGAAAAAGTTAAAGACAAGACATCGAAAGTATTTCTCTAGCGTAGAAATCAGCCATAAAAGAATGTTAGGATTGCAAGTCATGTTAATGTCGTAACAGTTAAGTTTCTATTTCTTTTTTTTTTTGTGCTTAATTTGTTCTGTCTGCTGAGCAAGGCTCTTAGCCAAAACGTTCTTCTTTCATTTGTCCTGTCTGCTGATCAATGCTCTTAGTCGAACTGTCGTCTTTCATCTGTCCTGTCTGCTGAGCAAGGCTCTAAGCTTAATTGTCGTCTTTCATTTGTCCTGTCTGCTGAGCAAGGCTCTTAGCCGAATTGTCGTCTTTCATTTGTCCTGTCTGCTGAGCAAGGCTAGATTTTTAAAAATATTTATTAACATTTTCCTTGAATTAAACGATTAATATTTCATTTTAAACTTTCTTGAAGTTTCATATTCCAGAATGTTCGATTTTGTATAAGGTAGTTAAGATCACATCAATGCCTTTTTCATGTTTATTTTATTTCATTTTCTTTTTTTATTGTCCCCGAATTTTATGAAATCATATTTAAAGATCTATTTAAATTTTTAGAAAGTTACAAAAGGTGGTTGTTGATTCTACAATGTATAATCCTTATATTCCTTATAATTTATAATGGCCACAGCCATACACGAAGGCTTAGGTGAAAATTTAACATCTACGTAAATCATTGCATCTACGTCATTTTCGGGGTAAACATTTATATTAATCCCCTTTTAAATATCGATGGATTTCAAACTAATAATATCTACATCTTTTTGAGCAGATATAAAGAAAAAAGAAGGGATGGGGGTATTTTAAATTTTTAAAAAAAATTATCCTTCACCGTTTCAAATATCTTTAAAGCAATTTTTTTTTACAAAATAAAGTTTTTCGTTAGCCAACCTAACAAACAAAATGCTGTAGATATTAAAAAAATAATATTATTTTGGTGAAAGTAACTGTTATAAAAGGCTAAATCATTGCAAAATGTTCCTTTTTGAACGAGATACATTTGAAATATCAACTTGATTATGTATCTGAATGATTTGTAGAGTTTACCAATCTTAGGTATAACTAAAATTGACTCTTTTTGCATGAGGACATTATTTCATTTTAATTGATAAACGGCCTCAGTTTTTGTTCTAATGAGTGTAAACATTCTTTTAATAAGATCTCTTTTAAACGTTAGATTTGAGTCTTTAAATCCAGGTTGAAAATGTTAACTGAAAGAAGCTGGCCCCCAAATCGAATGTTTTACCGAGTCATTATATATTTGGTCTTTCATAGAGAAAAATGGCCAATTGTTATTGATAGTTTTTCTGGGTAATTTTGACAGGTCACTAAATTTGAATGCCCACTGAACTTATAAAAATAAAATGTTTTTAAATTTGTCCGAATATAAACCCTGGCAAATATATGCTGGTTAATGCAAACAAACCGTTTCAATGAATGGTAATGAATGAGGTAAATAAAGAAAAAAACAGCCACTAAGGGTCATGCTATTCGGATGTCACTTGTGGTATTTCATTTTAGTTGAACTGAAGAATTAAGTTTACAAACATATAGTCCATTCAAGTAGGTTTTATTTGATACCAAATTTTGTCTTACAACCGAACAAGACTTTTTTTTTTTAAATTTTAATCCCAACCTCTTACTTCTCGGACCCGGGTCCAAACAGCCACTACGCTATTCAAAAGCTCGATGCCATTCCCATTGCCTTGGTAATTAATAATACAATTAATAACAATTTAAACACACACGAATGATGCAGATCACTGACTATCTGTTGTAATATATTTCATTATAATATTAACAATCAACATATTATTTAATGCAATGATTAAAATCGTAAGTCCTTAAAAAACCTCACAATTTATTACATGAGTTTATGCTAAACTCAGACATTCTCTATGCGAAATCTATGTTTCATATTGGTATTGAAGTGGCAACGATGATTCACTTTCAGAGAAGTCAAAACTAGGAATTATGAGATCAATCATTGTCAGTCATTGTATAATTATCTTGAATCGTCTCATAATTTTTTTTTTTTAAATATGTTTACCTCATTTGGGGTCGTGACCCACAGGTTGGAAACCCCTGCCCTAAACGTACTCGCACAGTCTACTTACATTGATTCCAAGCCTGGCCCTTTTTTTCCCCACATTTTCGAAACGTTGCTTAAACAATCACGTGGTTCTTCTTCACGGCCATTGCTCTTCGTGACCCATGTTAGAGAAATCACTCTGAGATTTATCGGCCGCGTGATCAGTCCCTTGAGCTTAGGACACACGTGACTGGTAATCTCCTTACCAAACTTTTTCGTCAACTACCAAACTTTTCATCGTTCAGTTTCTGACGTATGTGAAACACATTTTTTTTAAACGAAAATAAAGAAAACAAATTGAAATGCAAGGAACGTTGAACATGAATTATGTTTAAAAGATGTATTTAAGTTTCATTTTTTTTTTTTTTATGGAAAAGTTCTGGCTAAGAAAAAGAATTTCAACATCATCACCGTTCATAACAGTTAGTAATATTTTTTCATAGTTGTTAAACTATCACAAGTGAGGTGTTACGCACTGACTTGTATTGGGAGAAAGTAATCTCCTATTTTAATTTTAATTGGCTCGTTGTAAACAGTGCCTAACAAAGGACGATACCATATAATCAACAATATTAAAGATACGACCCAAAACAGTTTCTAGTTACAATTAATTAAGATTTATTATGTCTTAAGATAATTACAAAATAAAATAAAATTACAATCTTCAACTTACAGTATGGTAGATCTCGTACCGGTACACAGTTAATACAATTAGAAATAATGATGCCAATAAATAATGCGAAATAAACACATATAAGTAGGAGCACACAAATACACAAAGAATAAAACACGCCTCGTAATGTTAAGAAAATTTATCTAAAATCTCCGTCCCTCGTCCGTGCCTGTCAATCCCTTATATAGGTGGGTCTACCGACGCCCAAGCCCTGCCTTCGAGACATTTCGAGAAAAATCCCAATCATTCTACCAAATACTATTTGGAACAGATTAATTATTTTTATTCGTTGGCGGCGTCAACAAGTTACTTCAAAGGCCTAAGCCACACCCCTTTGTGAACACAGCGTCTCATGCGGGGTCAATCAGAGGGCACGCACGAGAAAATATGATGTAAACAAGCTCTCTGTAACAGAGGTTTCTGATGAAATTCCTTTCCGCACAACATGTCTGACCAGCATGTCTGACCAGCATGTCTGACCAGCATGTCTGACCAGCATGTCTGACCAGCATGTCTGACCAACATGTCTGACCAACATGTCTGACCAACAAGTCTTTCCCTTTCTGACAACTGACCATCTAGCCGATTCTTTTGAATTCAACCTTCCTTTATTCTCTTCCATGGCCTAGGCAAATATGGTGCTTCTTGATAAGACCACAGATCATTCAACACACTATCATAGCTGTCATAGATGGTCCACACTTCGTTTCCATAAATGAGTGAACTAAGCACACATGCTTATCATAGCTGGTCCACACTTCGTTTCCACAAATGAGTGAACTAAGCACACATGCTTGTCATAGGTGGTCCACACTTCGTTTCCATAAATGAGTGAACTAAGCACACATGCCTGTCATAGGTGGTCCACACTTCGTTTCCATAAATGAGTGAACTAAGCACACATGCTTGTCATAGGTGGTCCACACTTCGTTTCCATATATGAGTGTACTAAGCACACATGCCGGTCATATGTGGTCCACACTTCACATCCACATATGAGTGTACTAAGCACATATGCCTGTCAAATGTGGTCAACACTTCACTTCCATATATGAGTGTACTAAGCACACAAGCCTGTCATATGTGGTCCACACTTCACTTCCACATATGAGTGTACTAAGCAGATATGCCTGTCATATGTGGTCCACACTTCACTTCCATATATGAGTGTACTAAGCACACATGCCTGTCATAGGTGGTCCCCATTTCACTTCCACAGATGAGTGTACTAAACACACATGCCTGTCATATGTGGTCCACACTTCACATCCACATGTGAGTGTACTAAGCACATATGCCTGTCATATGTGGTCCACACTTCACTTCCATATATGAGTGTACTAAGCACACAAGCCTGTCATATGTGGTCCACACTTCACTTCCACATATGAGTGTACTAAGCACATATGCCTGTCATATGTGGTACACACTTCACTTCCATATATGAGTGTACTAAGCACACATGCCTGGCATATGTGGTCTTAAATTCACTGCCATACAGAGGATTATTTCACACCCGATTATTCCATTGACCCATTATTGTTTTTGTTTCTGCGATTCTTTTTGTCCACCTCCTCGTCAACGGAGACTCAACCGGAGATATTGGATCCAAGGTCAGTGATACTCTCAAATATCATATCGACAGATTATGTCCCTTGAATTGTACGTTTTGAGGGGACTGTGCTTCCGAGTTCAAAATATCATGAAAATAAGGGGGTTGTTATCATGCGGTCCATGAAAGTGTTCGGGTTTCAAGGGTGCCGTCCTTAAATCACAGGCAATGCCGTCCTTAAATCACAGGAAATGCCATCATTAAATCACAGGCAATGCCGTCCTTAAATCACAGGCAATGCCGTCCTTAAATCAAAGGCAATGACGTCCTTAAATCACAGGCAATGACGTCCTTAAATCACAGGAAGGGCCGTCCTTAAATCACAGGCAATGCCGTCCTTAAATCACAGGCAATGACGTCCTTAAATCACAGGTAGGGCCGTCATTAAATCACAGGCAATGCCGTCCTTAAATCACAGGCAATGACGTCCTTAAATCACAGGCAGGGTCGTCCTTAAATCACAGGTATGGCCGTCCTTAAATCACAAGCAATGACGTCCTTAAATCACAGGCAATGACGTCCTTAAATCACAGGCAATGACTTCCTTAAATCACAGGCAATGACGTCCTTAAATCACAGGCAGGGTCGTCCTTAAATCACAGGTATGGCCATCCTTAAATCACAGGCAGGGCCGTCTTAAATCACAGGCAGGCCGTCTTAAATCACAGGCAGGGCCGTCTTAAATCACAGACAGGGCCGTCCTTAAATCACAGGCAATGCCGTCCAGTAAGTCGTGTCCTACTGTTTATTTGGGGAGTCTTACTGGGAGTCATTGCCGTCAACAAAATCTCCCGTCGTCGACTGTTTTATCCTAGAACTCAACCCGGCCTCAGGACGGTATATTATTCAATCTGTTTCTGGTGCTAATAAATAAGATATTTTTATGTTTGCGCACGGCTAGTTATTATTATTATCGCATTATTATTGAAAAAAAAATCTTGAAAATAGTTTAATATTGGTATTTACTTTTGTAGGTTTTTTTTAAAAAAAAAAAGAAAAAAATTATACCTTGGAAGTATTTAAAATAGAAAGAACAGAATCAGTGAATAAATACGGCAAACAAACTTTGAATAGATATTTGCTTAAAAGTAAAATTATACGTTCATACAATCGATTCAAATTATCTCAGTTGAAACCTGCATTAGAATACCAGATATTGGAATAAAGGGACGTTTTCTTCTTAATCTTTTCTTTATAAATAAAAATAACAAACCCACTTTTAATATAAACAATCATATTTGTTTGAGTTATTGCAAATTTTTTTTTATTGCGCACAGATGCTCAGAATGTGTTGATAGGAATAACGCTATTAATCTTTTAAAGATGGCTAAATCTGAGAGACAACGAGACATCCTTCAAAAGCCAAACTTAAATTTAGATTATAAAAATAAAAATATGAAGTGTCAGATAAACGAAATGGAAACACGGGGCGAAATCTTACAATCTACCCATGTTATAAGTCATGACTTTGGAAATGAGAAGTTGACTGGGATCATCAAAAACATGACTGAGCTGAAAGATGGACAAAAACAGGGAGAGCTTTGTACAAGTCAACTAACTATTCATGGGATGACTTGGATAAGTCAAATAACTAGTCTTGGGAGGACTTGGATAAGTCAAATAACTAGTCTTGGGATGACTTGGATAAATCAAATAACTTGTCTTGGGATGACTTGGATAAGTCAAATAGCTAGTCTTGAGATGACTTGGATAAGACAAATAACTAGTCTTGGGATGACTTGGATAAGTCAAATAACTAGTCTTGGGAAGACTTGGATAAGTCAAATAACTATTCTTGGGATGACTTGGATAAATCAAATAACTAGTCTTGGGATGACTTGGATAAGTCAAATAACTAGTCTTGGGAAGACTTCGATAAGTCAAATACCTAGTTTTGGGAGGACTTGGATAAGTCAAATAACTAGTTTTGGGATGACTTGGATAAGTCAAATAACTAGTCTTGGGAAGACTTGGATAAGTCAAATAACTATTCTTGGGATGACTTGGATAAATCAAATAACTAGTCTTGGGATGACTTGGATAAGTCAAATAACTAGTCTTGGGAGGACTTGGATAAGTCAAATAACTAGTCTTGAGATGACTTGGATAAGTCAAATAAAAATTGGACTTTGAACCTCCAAAGTTATTCTAGAGCGACAGGAATGACTTGAAGAGACATTGAGAGAACGGCTTCAGACACTGTCTGACAGAGATGGAGGAAGAGAAAACATATAACGCATATGCCAACAATGGGATGATGATGAACACAAACTAATGATACGCCACTGTACGGAAATGTCCCAAGAATTTCAACATTTATTTCAACTCATCTAAAAAGTAAACGGAAAAGAAATCAATGAGAAGTTTTCAATGTTTTAATTTTTCACTTTTGTAAAAAAAAAGCTCTGGAAAAATATGGCAATGTGGTGATCTGACTTACGTTGTGACTTTGAAAGGTATCTCTCGTATGAGATATCCCCTTGGCACTCTTGTGGTGATCTGACTTACGTTGTGACTTTGAAAGGTATCTCTCGTATGAGATATCCCCTTGGCACTCTTGTGGTGATCTGACTTACTTTGTGACTTTGAAAGGTATCTCTCGTATGAGATATCCCCTTGGCACTCTTGTGGTGATCTGACTTACTTTGTGACTTTGAAAGGTATCTCTCGTATGAGATATCCTCTTGGCACTCTGTCTAGGGAAATAATTTAATTAAGCCAAATTACCACACAAACATAATAACTTATCTATATACATAAAGACTGAAACGAATTCTTTGTCAAAGGGGCAAATAAGGGCACCTATTTATTCACGATGGGTATTTACATTGACTTCGAAGTTCGTGCCTTTGTTAGAGAATATATAGGGATAGCTACCACAAGAGTTGAAAGATGCAAACATCGTTACATTGTACAAAAATAAAGGAGACAAGAGTGACTGCAACAATTATCGTGGAATCTCCCTCCTCAGCATAGTTGGGAAGGCTTTCGCCCGAGTTGCATTAACACGCCTACATACCAATATGTAATTCAACAAAATATTGAATGTACTTTATTTAAATATAAGTGTCCCTCAAATATTGATAGTATCATCATTATAAATGCTATATATTACGCAACGATAAATCAAGTCTCAACCTCTGCCCTGGACGATATCCCAGACTTGCCGGTCATGGAGGAGCTTGATACCCTACCCACAATAGAAGAGCTACATAGAGCCATCGCTTATTCTCGCCAGTGGGAAAGCCCCGGGCAATGATGGTATCCCACCAGAAGCTCTCAAATGTGGAAAAGGAGTACTGTTACGGCCCTTGCACGATCTCCTTACTCTGTGCTAGGAACAGGGATAGCTACCACAAGAGTTGAAAGATGCAAACATCGTTACATTGTACAAAAATAAAGGAGACAAGAGTGACTGCAACAATTATCGTGGAATCTCCCTCCTCAGCATAGTTGGGAAGGCTTTCGCCCGAGTTGCATTAACACGCCTACAGACCCTAGCATCGCGTGTATTCCCAGAATCGCAATGTGGTTTTCGTGCCGGTAGGTCAACCATAGACATGATCTTTTCTCTGCGCCAGCTGCAGGAGAAGTGCAGGGAGCAACATATGCCTTTATACATTGCGTTTGTCGACCTCACTAAGGCTTTTGATCTTGTCAGCAGAAGCGGCCTGTTTCAGATCCTCAAAAAGATAGGCTGCCCTACGCGACTGCTTAACATCATCAAGCAGTTCCACAAAAACATGCAGGGCACAGTGTGCTATAACGGTGCCGCCTCAGAAGCTTTTCCAGTGAGTAGTGGAGTAAAGCAAGGTTGCGTGCTGGCTCCTACTTTATTTGCAATCATTTTCTCCATCCTACTCCAGTATGCCTTTCAGAACAACAGCGAGGGGATATACATCCACACTAGAGATGACTTTAAAAATGTAATGATATTTACGTTTCTAACATCATTTTGTTTTGAGAAGTATTTATCTGCCATATATTATGGGCCTATCCTAATCCTTTTCACGCTCCTAAACTACTTTTTTCCCCTCTAAACAATAGCTTAAATTACACAGTCTAAATTATTACTAATTATATCACTTATGTCATTAAAGAAGTTAATTGAGGGATAATTACTACTTTCGAGAAATACTATAGATTTATCCCTTTTCGTGCCCTTGAATTACAATTTTTTTTCTCTAAAAAGTGTTTAAAAAAACGTGCCTTAAATTTACACCAAAAACTCTATATATGATAAAAAAATATATTTTATATTATAGGATTTCGATAAATATTGATATCTTCAGCAAAAATATAAAAAAAATTTTGCCTTTTTAAAAAAAAAATATATACATATATATATGATCAGAAAATCGTAAAACAAAGAATTCTTTGATCTAAAGAAGAATCGCGCAACCGTTGTCACGTCCATAACAGATTTGAGTGTTTTTTTTAATACAATTTAAAGGGTTAATCTAAAAAAATACAAATCTCTTTACTTTTTGGAAAATAAAAACAAAAATATATTTAATTTTTTGAAAAGTAAATATTAACCCATCTATATTGTTCAAAATTAATTTTTCAAGTTTTTAAAATGATTGGGTTTTGATATTTATGGGTATACTTATATAATTGTATCCAAGATTTGTTAACGCAATAGATCTTCTTAATTGATAAACATAATTATATTGGTAAAGAGAGCGAGAGAGAGAGTACCATCTCTTTTTTTCCCATACGAAATACGATAGGAGTTAACTTTGTTGTCATGCAAGTAAAAATGTACACATCTTATTTCCTACATACGACATGTATTTACCCAAGAAAATTAATTATTTATCAAAACCATTCCTTTATTTTGAGACGTATGCTGTGCTGCCTTGGGCAAAATGAACATACCCATATTTGTAAAAACAGAATGTAACATCCCTTTTTCACAAATGTAATACCATAGGAGTTAACTATATTGTCATTGGCGGTTAAAACGTATACATCCTATTTCCTACCTCTGAAATGAATGTACCCAAGAAGGTTAATTATTTATCAAATTCATTCCTTTATTTTGAGACGTATCTTGTGCTGCCTGGGCCAAAGTAACCAACCCCTCCCCCACACAGATTTAAATAAATTTATAAAAATCTTCTACCTGATTGTTTGATTTTATTTGATATTTATATCGCGCTGGTATCCATGCCACCTTAGCTTGCTCACTGCGCTCTGGTCCTCCGAAATCTTTTGAAACAAAATTTGTTTAATTGTTTCTTAAATGAGTTTTTTTATCATTTACTATTCCCCTCAAGGTTTGAGGCAAACTCTTCCATAATTTTGGCGCTATCGCTTCAAAAGAGAGCACTCCGTAAGAATCTTTTTTCTGTGTTCATCCACTCTAGGAACACTCAGTAAGTACTGGGTTGAAGACTGCAGGCTTCAGAGGTACATGTTTATAAATCAGTTCCTTGAGATATTCCGGTGCTGAGCCATCTATGCAGCTGTACGCCAGGGGACAGAATTGTGTAGTTAATGTCGTCCCTTCCACACCCAAACTAAAATAATTTGCACGTCCTATGTTTTGTTCTTTTTCTGTTTTAGTTACAAGTGGGTTAGTCAATGCTATTTGGCTATGGAGTTTCGCTGCCGCTGATTGAATTAAACCGCATTTTCTTCTTATTATCATATTTAAAGGTTAATTTTTACACCTTATGAATTTAATAAAAGTATATTTTTTAAAATCAAAACGGGCAAAACTTTCTAAATGTAAAAATATACAAAGCAAAAATGTGTGTTTTACTAACAATTTAAAAAGCAATCAATTGTATTTATTATTTTACTTTTAAGAAGGGAAAATACTTAATCAGTTTTGTCACTCGCGGTTATTAAATTTAAGGAAACCTAAGAGTTTTGGCGAAATAGGCTTTTCGCGCTATGACGTCATTTGCATGATTATTTAGAACAAATTAATTTTAATTTTAATTCGAAATATTAACAACCCACTAAAAGACGCACTAAAAAAGAATGATGCTTGGGTTTTTCCGATAAATGTGATGACGGTGTATCTAAATCTTTGATCATGATTTTTTAATTTTTGAAATTTTTTCATAATTTTCAAACACATATAAAATGCTTAAAATAGTTCCTCAGTTGATACTCTAAATGTATTGGTAATTTGTAATAATAATACTTAAAATTTTACGAAAATAAAATCGGATTTAGAATATTTTTTGCGCATTTAAAGTTATTCGATTTCCGTAAAATAATAGAAGATTACTATTATTGTTTTTAGGAATCCGAACGTACTTAAAAATTTCTCTCTTTTGGCGTTATGTGAAACTAGCTCATTCTTATATATATATATATATTATTGTCAGTATAGTTGACAATTGTGGCATAGTTTCTAGCTGCAATCATCTTCTCAGGGGGTAGCCTGGTGTTGCTCTATCGAAACGATGGGCATAGTATCTGATTTATTATTTTTATCTTGAAGAACTGATATACCAGTCAAGTCAACATCATTCTCATCTATCCATACTTAAAATAGAAGCATTGTCAGTGTGAGCAATAATTGCCATAAGCTCTCTCTGTCTCCGAGCCGCTACTTGCATTAGTCAAATTCATTTTGTTGAGGAGCAGGGGGTAATTTCTTATGCATTGTCGCTGCTGTTGAACAGGATTAATCAAAATAACTTGTGATGCAAACCAGTTGTTACAGGTTTTTCAAATCCGTTCAAGGAGAGGTTTTATCATTGTTACTCACTTTACTTTCCCATAATTCTCAAAATATCGTATTACTACTCTATTACTATCATTTGGCTTGACTGCACATGACACTTGAACCTTGTCCTTGTTCCATACCTGCAACATGATCGCAAACATACAACCCTAGTCATTTGCGTCAAATGGAATCTACAGGCACAGTGAGGCAAACATTTGACTTCTCTTGCACTAACGAAGTGTGCTACCATTCTGATCAGCCATCAGCAGTGCTCAACAAGGCACACATTAAATAAATCTTATATTGTTAAAAGCCTACAAATTATATAATTATTTTAATGTACATTTCTTAAAATAATGTAATAACCAGTCAATTTTTTAAGATAGAAGTTTCAATAGAGAAAACATGATTGTTTTATTTATACCTAACATCGCATGGTCCTTTATTCCATTTCTCCAACCAATATTTACATCTTTTTAAATTAAACATTCATGACAACAACTCACCACGTCCAAACATAGCACATGACAATAACACGGGTGAATCAGGTCACAAAGTTCACTCAATACACACAACAATAAACACCAGTCATCCGTACCACCACATTCCTTCTTCATAATCCAATCAATTGTCAATCAAGAAATAGTTACGTATGCACTATTATGTCAATAGTTATACTGAAATATTATCCAACAACTTTGTATGCACAAATAGTTCAAATATTAATTTGCAGTGTATGACGATGTATGGTTTACATGTCTCTCGATCAAGGAAGCGTATTGGTGGTTTCACTTGCCTGCCGTAGTTTGTCACCACTTGTGCTGGAATAGGATTGATGGCACTTGGTAGCGACACTCTCACTACAGTCCCTTGTACAACCTCTGGGTTGGTGAGTTGTGGTCCTTGTGCTGTATCGGGACTGTCAAATTCGAAATAGTCTGGAGGACTGCTTTGCCCGCCAAATGGCTCCTTTTACATTTTCTGATTACGCCGATATGTCATCCGATCTGGTGTTTTAACAATGTATGACCTTGGTGTGGGTGGCTTCTGAGGTAACTAGTGCTGGCTTCCATGAGCTTTAACGCCTGTTCTGCATATGGCTACTGCTCCCAGGCTGAATATGTGTTTGCCCATTACTTTCGCAGTCTGGTTGTAATATCTTCCGTGATCGTTTTTTCTCCTCTGGTCCAGATGTTGGCCATTTCTTTTGGGTCTTGGTCTTTTAACTTTAGGTAGGCATCAGTAGCTGGAAGAGTTATTCTCAGGCGTCTACCCATGAAGAGCCGTGCAGCTGAAGGTCCATCAGGACATGGAACATTTCTAAACTGCAACAGGGCAATGTATGGATCGTTGCACGAAGCTTGAGCTTTCTTTAAAAGTGTCTTTACTGTCTGTATTGCTCCTTCACCCATACCATTGACTGTGGGTATCCGGGACTTTTCCCCCTCCTGAAATCAACAATCATTTCCTTTTGTTTTTGATACATGTGTAAATTTTGTATCTTGGTGGGAAAGTATATAACTGTTTTAATTTTGAAATACTAAGATACAAGAACAAGATACGCTATCAGGCTGTTGCTAGATTTTTTGTCTTTCCAAAGTTCCTCTCTACTTGGGGTTACTCCAAAATATTTCGAACAATTTTTTAAGCCTGAGTCCACCCTTCCCCCACATTTTTTTCCGGGTCTATTCGACATGTCTGTAGAAGCATGATTAAAGAGCGCTGCCACCGACCGTCCAGCGCCGCCCGGTGAACATAATCACCATTGCATGAACTTGCGTAGGCTGACAAAAGGCATGGTACCTGCCGAAAATTATAGCAATCACAATGCTACTGCCTGGTTTAGCCTTATCTGCAGCTGAACTAACTGATCATGATTACACTGTTGCCGATGACGGATCTGAACATGAGGTGAGTAGTGGCAGCCATATGCTAATGATTCTATACACGAAGCCACTGAGGAGTCTGTTCATATGCAAGCGTTTCGTCCCAGAGAGGTAGAAACACACTGTATAAAACCCTATTAAAGGGCGTCAATCGCTTCCACGGTATGAGCACATAAAAAAAAAAAGGGGGGGGGGGGGGGGGGTATTAGGGCGTAAATACACCATGCCGACCGTTGGGAAAAGTTGACAGCTGATGTTGTGAGATCAACATCACCGACAAACCGGATCTCTCTTGGCTGAGAGGGCCACCGTAAAGCTAGTGAATAGAGTGAAGCTACGAGCTGGGACTGTCCCAGCAGGAGGCGCTCTCAAAAGTGCCTATTCGCGGCCCGATAGTTAAGGGATATTCTGGCTTGAAGAGAATGCTTTGGGGGAGGGCATTTGGCTCGATGGCTCGCAGACTTTATTTCCTTATACACATAAACCACGTTTTTGCCTTGAGACTTACGGAAAGCGCACTTTCGCATTTGCTGGTCCAACAATTTGGAACGCCCTTCCAGTCGATCTCAGAAACAAACAGACATTGGAGTCCTTTAAAACCGATTTAAAGACACATCTATTTCGCAAACACCTTCTAGGGGATGATTGTCTACCATACCTTCCAGTTAATGCATATTGGCTGTGTTGCTTAGGGTTGAAATGAGTAGAAAGACTTTGAGATTGTATGCTTGTAATTAGTTTTTGTAGTGTTGCGTTTGTTTTAAATGTGGTAAATTATTTTTTCAAAATTGTTTTTTTGTTTTTTTTATTTTTTTTTTACTTTGTACCGCGCTTCGAGCCTTTGGGGATGAAGCGTGTTTTTGAAATAAACTTTATAATTATTATTATTAAACAAAATCCATCCATGTGACGCTATACTCCATGTATTGCTTTTGCTTGTCTCACTACTTCCTTCCACTCTGAACTAACTGAGGCTTTTTCTTTTCAATGCTTGTATTCCTAGCTGCTGTAGCTCTTTTTCCATATCATCCATCCATCTAAGCCTAAGTCTGCCCTTGAGCCGTTTTCCTCTGGGGTTTTGACGGTTCAATGCTTGTATTCCTAGCTGCTGTAGCTCTTTTTCCACACCATCCATCCATCTAAGCCTAAGTCTGCCCTTGAGCCGTTTTCCTCTGGGGTTTTGGCGGTTCAATGCTTGTATTCCTAGCTGCTGTAGCTCTTTTTCCACGTCATCCATCCATCTAAGCCTAAGTCTGCCCTTGAGCCGTTTTCCTCTGGGGTTTTGGCGGTTCAATGCTTGTATTCCTAGCTGCTGTAGCTCTTTTTCCACATCATCCATCCATCTAAGCCTAAGTCTGCCCTTGAGCCGTTTTCCTCTGGGGTTTTGGCGGTTCAATGCTTGTATTCCTAGCTACTGTAGCTCTTTTTCCACATCATCCATCCATCTAAGCCTAAGTCTGACCTTGAGCCGTTTTCCTCTGGGGTTTTGGCGGTGTACCCTCCTCAATCCATTTGGCATGATTTCTAAGCGTCACGCCAACCGTAGCCTTCGCTTTTGTATTTCTGCTGCTTGCGTGGGTTCCTGACATAGTCTATACAATTCCTGGTTGGTTCGTATTCTCCATCCCTTTTTATTCTGCGTCGGTACGCATGCTTTCCGGATAATTTTGCTCTCACATGTGTTTAAAAGGTTTTCCGCCGTCTTTTTTGGGGTGCACATTTCTCGGGCGTATATTACAACTGGTCTGATTACAGTTTTTATAATATAGTTTCACTTGTTTTACTTCCAAGGTTTTTATTTTTGAGTATTCTGTTACAACTGAAGTATTCCTTAAATCCTCGGCGATGTCCTCTCTTGCAGGTCTGTAAATAAAAAAAAGTCTTTCATTTATTTAGCATCCT
Organism: Lymnaea stagnalis; assembly: GCA_964033795.1. NCBI lineage: Eukaryota > Metazoa > Mollusca > Gastropoda > Lymnaeidae > Lymnaea > Lymnaea stagnalis. The sequence goes on from CAXITT010000065.1 coordinate 1,495,190, forward strand.
GGGTGTTTGAGGTGATTGTCTTTTCTAAAAGTGTTGTTTCTAATATTAATGGTTTCCTCTGGTCTTTTTAAAAATAAGTTTTTTTAAATGTTATCTTTCGGCCCTGCTTGTAGTAAAAAAATGGTCTTATATTTCCATAAAAGCTTTTGGTATGTTCCTACTACTTTTCGCTTAGCAAGGTTATGTCATCGGCTTACGCAAGATATTGAAGGGGTTGGCTGAAGAGAATGCCTATCGATTGCGGATCTTGGGTCTCCCTCAGAGAGTATCCTGTTCTTATTCCTCGGGTATTCTGTGTTGAGGATAAATATTTAGGAGCCAGTTTACAAAGCATATCTTCTGAAGACATATTGCTTTTTAGGGAGCCTTTTTTTCCATCGGTTCCTCAATCACCAAGTGCAATCCACCCTGGGGGATAATAGTCTTGTAAGGTAACTCCGTCCATGACCCATGTTCCTTTGACGAGAAACTTATCGTAATAAATGATGATGCCGTTGGCCAACCAGGCCGACCACCAGCCGTAGGAGCCGCCCGCTAATATCACGTGATCACAGTTGGCCAGGACACCAAAGTGCAACGGAGGTGAGGCTGGTTCCAGTATTCGAACGTCGGTAAAGTTTAAATTCTCCTGGCACCATTTTAGATCATCGCTGGCCACCACGAACGTGACGTTCGTGCCGTTTAGCATGGACCTCATTCTGTCCATCGCCTTGGTGAAATATGACGTCTTGGCGACACCGTACCCCAGATTTTGGTTTCTGGTGGACAGGAAATCACCTCGCCTCACGTGGACGCCTACTAATACGTCACGTTTGAACTCTGCCCTGACCTGGTCCAAAATGTCATCAATCTGTTTCTTTAAGGACGCGCTGAAGGTGAACTCTCTTCTTATTTCGTGCTCTATGTTCTTAAAGTATTTCCAGACTTGCAGATCCCCGAATAGAGTAACGTTGTCTCTTGAAAGGTTCATCAGTTTTGGTTCAAAAGAAGCATACTTTGACTGGCGGACAGTGAGGAACCTTCGAAATAAAAAAAAAAAATTGGAGTGAAATTAAGAAGATATTATTTTCCAAAATAAAGCCTGCAGTACAAAAGAAATTGGGTGCTGTGTGGCCGAGTGGTCTAAACTGAGCAAATCTCAAGTTGGTGATCTGGAGTTCAATTCCAGCAAGAACCCACCAGCACCCCGGGTAGATGGGACTCGTTAACCTTGGATTGGCAACTCATCTAAGAGAAGGAAACTCTGAAATTAAACCCGGAGATGGAGTCCCGAAAGGCGGATAACATTGATACAATGAAACATTCCGGCAACTCCTGCGACGTCACTGGTGCCAAGCTGTATCATCCAATGATGTTCCCTTGGGTTACCCAGCGGCGTGGAGAGAGGCGATTTGCTGTTGGGAACCAGCTTATAATCCTTAAAGAATAATCCCAGGCCATGTGGATTTCGTCCTCCGAAGCCCACTCCATCGTCACATTGTGACGGACGGATGCCACCACAAAAGAAATTGCGATGACAGGTCTCCCTAGCTTAAATTGTCTTTAAAAATCTAAATAGTTTAAAATAATTCCTCTTAAGTAAAGAGTTCTTTACATGTACATATGAATGGCTTAACACTGTGGTCAGTGGACGCGCAAAATAAAACTCCCACGAATGAGTACTAAATGGGATTCTTTGGAAGCGGCGTTCATAGATTTCCTTTTTGCACAAATAACTTTAGTAGATGGGAAGTTCATGCCCTGGCACCGTCGTTGCTTGGTGGGCTTTTTGTTAGTATGTTATAATATATCCACAATGATATAATTATGAAAATTTCCATACCTTTTTAATCAAATACAAGACATCATTCATACTTCTCTTTAAAATTCTATCTCGTTTTAACGCTACATAATTATTTCGGGCTCTATTTCCCGCATAAATAAAGTTTTCTAGTTCTCCAAATAAAGATTTGAATAGATTGAGCAATTGAAAAGTACTAACCCTGCTGTAATGATATCGGTGTTGACATGAGTTATTTGAAAGATTGATCAAATGAAAGGTACTAACCTTGCTGTGCTGATATTGGGGTTGACGTGAGTTATTTGAAAGATTGAGCAAATGAAAGGTACTAACCTTGCTGTGCTGATATTGGGGTTGACGTGAGTTTTTGAAAGATTGCGCAAATGGAAGGTACTAACCCTGCTGTGCTGATATTGTGGTTGACGTGAGCTATTTGAAAGATTGATCAAATGAAAGGTACTAACCTTGCTGTGCTGATATTGGTGTTGACATGAGTTATTTGAAAGATTGATCAAATGAAAGGTACTAACTTTGCTGTGCTGATATTGGGGTTGACGTGAGTTTTTGAAAGATTGCGCAAATGGAAGGTACTAACCCTGCTGTGCTGATATTGTGGTTGACGTGAGCTATTTGAAAGATTGAGCAAATGAAAGGTACTAACCCTGCTGTGCTGATATTGTGGTTGACGTGAGTTATTTAAAAGATTGACCAAATGAAAGGTACTAACCCTGCAGTGCTGATATTGGGGTTGACTTGAGTTATTTGAAAGATTGAGCAAATGAAAGGTAGTAACCCAGCTGTGCTGATATTGGGTTTGACGTGAGTTATTTGAAAGATTGAGCAAATGAAATGTACTAACCCTGCTGTGCTGATATTGGGGTAAACGTTAGTTATTTGAAAGATTGGGCAAATGAAAGGTACTAACCCTGCTTTGCTGATATTGGGGTTAACGTGAGTTATTTGAAAGAATGAGCAAAAGAAATGTACTACCCTGCTATGCTGATATTGGGATTGACGTGAGTTATTTGAAAGATTGAGCAAATGAAAGGTACTAACCCTGCTGTGCTAATATTGGGGTTGACGTGAGTTATTTGAAAGATTGGGCAAATGAAAGGTACTAAAGATGCTGTGCTGATATTGGGGTTGACGTGAGTTATTTGAAAGATTGAGCAAATGAAAGGTACTAACCCTGCTGTGCTGATATTGGGGTTGACGTGAGTTATTTGAAAGATTGAGCAAAAGAAATGTACTAACCCTGCTGTGCTGATATTGGGGTTGACGTGAGTTATTTGAAAGATTGGGCAAATGAAAGGTACTAACCATGCTGTGCTGATATTGGGGTTGACGTGAGTTATTTGAAAGATTGGGCAAATGAAAGGTACTAACCCTGCTGTGCTGTTATTGGGGTTGACGTGAGTTATTTGAAATATTGGGCAAATGAAAGGTACTAACCCTGCTGTGCTGTTATAGGGGTTGATGTGAGTTATTTGAAAGATTGGGCAAATGAAAGGTACTAACCCTGCTGTGCTGATATTGGGGTTGACGTGAGTTATTTGAAATATTGGGCAAATGAAAGGTACTAACCCTGTTGTGCTGTTATTGGGGTTGATGTTAGTTATTTGAAAGATTGGGCAACAGAAAGGTACTAACCCTGCTGTGCTGATATTGGGGTTGACTTGAGTATTTTGAAAGATTGCGCAAACGAAAGGTACTAACCATGCTGTGCTGATATTGGGGTTGACGTAAGTTATTTGAAAGATTGAGCAAATGAAAGGTACTAACCCTGCTGTGCTGATATTGGGGTTGACGTGAGTTATTTGAAAGATTGAGCAAATGAAAGGTACTAACCCTGCTGTGCTGATATTGGGGTTGACGTAAGTTATTTGAAAGATTGAGCAAATGAAAGGTACTAACCCTGCTGTGCTGATATTGGGGTTGACGTGAGTTATTTGAAAGATTGAGCAAATGAAAGGTACTAACCCTGCTGTGCTGATATTGGGGTTGACGTGAGTTATTTGAAAGATTGGGCAAATGAAAGGTACTAACCCTGCTGTGCTGATATTGGGGTTGACGTGAGTTATTTGAAAGATTGAGCAAATGAAAGGTACTAACCCTGCTGTGCTGATATTGGGGTTGACGTAAGTTATTTGAAAGATTGAGCAAATGAAAGGTACTAACCCTGCTGTGCTGATATTGGGGTTAACGTGAGTTATTTGAAAGATTGAGCAAATGAAAGGTACTAACCCTGCTGTGCTGATATTGGGGTTAACGTGAGTTATTTTAAAGATTGAGCAAAAGAAAGGTACTAACCCTGCTGTGCTGGTATTGTGGTTGATGTGAGTTATTTGAAAGATTGAGCAAATGAAAGGTACTAACCCTGCTGTGCTGATATAGGGGTTAACCTGAGTTATTTGAAAGATTGAGCAAAAGAAAGGTACTATCCCTGCTGTGCTGATATTGTGGTTGACGTAAGTTATTTGAACGATTCAGCAAATGAAAGGTACTAACCCTGCTGCGCTGATATTGGGGTTGACGTGAGTTATTTGAAAGGCCTTTTCCAAATCAGTCCCTATCCGTATGAAAGCGGTTCTGTTCTGCGCCCTTGCTATGCCGAGCAGGGACGCGTAGATAAATAACTGGTTGCCAAGGCGACCCATAAACACTGCCGTCATATATAAAGGGCCAGTCTTGACCTGTGCTGCTGCTGTTGTTTTCGGTAAGCTTGCGGGGAAATTAGGATACAATTGGGTCGCGTTGTTGATGAGTTTTTCTGATGTACTCTTGGGGGACATTGAATTCATGATCGTCATCTTTAACGCACGGGTTGTTGAGATGTTTGGAGAATCTGTCAGCGAGAAGACCGATGTGGAACTAGGCCGTGACGATGCCACATTCTCAGGATGCTGATCACCGAATCCAATTGAGAGGACCCAAACGTTGAAAGAACTGTAATTATAAACAAGAGAAAAAGATGTTTGACTGGAGACAAATTGTGGCCTCAGTGGTGTAGCTAGGACTTAATGTCGCACTGGGTGCGTATCATTATTATCACTGTCACCCCCCTCGCCCTCTTTGCGATTGCCAATAACGCAGTGAACGGAACAGTTTTGACCAGTTCGATTGGTCCGTGTGACTTGTTGTACTTGTGTGTTACAGACTGTGGAAAGGCTAAAACAATTTTAAATGTAACAAATATAGCTGTTTAAAAAAAATACAAATTTAATCTTGTTCTTCCCGGACTTAGCTTCATCGTCACTAGAGGGATCGGATCGTTTCACTTATGGACACTTGAGGGATCGTTTCACTTATGGCCACTGGAGGGATCGTTTCACTTATAGCCACTGGAGGGATCGTTTCACTTATGGCCACTAGAAGGATCGTTTCACTTATAGCCAATTGAGGGATCGTTTCACTTATGGACACTTGAGGGATCGTTTCACTTATGGCCACTGGAGGGATCGTTTCACTTATGGCCACTGGAGGGATCGTTTCACTTATGGCCACTAGAAGGATCGTTTCACTTATGGCCAATTGAGGGATCGTTTCACTTATGGCCACTAGAAGGATCGTTTCACTTATGGCCACTGGAGGGATCGTTTCACTTAAGGGCACTTGAGGGATCGTTTCACTTATGGCCACTGGAGGGATTGTTTCACTTATGGCCACTGGAGGGATCGTTTCACTAATAGCCAATAGAGGGATCCTTACACATGTAACGGACTATGTTTTCACATGAAAACAGAGAGGTAGCATGAGTGAACAGTGAATTGTGTTGACCATGTTTTTTTCCACGGAGATACAATCAATGGATTGTATTTTGAGATGCAAATGTGAACTCCACGTTTTTGGAGAGTAAAATCATGTTTTTGTCAGAGCGGTTGTTTTCCACGCTTTGCTGGTAATAAAGTATGAGTTGACTGAGATAAAGAGTCAGAGTTAGTCGGAGTTGAGTTAGAGTTGAGATGCATTACAGTTGAGCTGAGTTGACAGTAGTGTGAGGACGTGTCTTTCTTAATGATGGAATACTATAGATATATATGTGAAATTACATTCATGCAAGGATTATTTATTAATATTATCAATATAAAGTGTGTTCAATAAAGTACTGTAAGTTTAACCAGGATTCAGTATTCTTATTTGCGTGCCCGGATTATAAGTGGAAGAATGAAGAAGCCTTAGTCGGCATCCTGAAATATCAACATAACATAAGTAACCATACTACTGACATAACCCACAGCATAAGAAATAAGCTCCCACGCCATGTCAGAGTAGATGTCTTACAAATGGTGTCAGAAGCGGTGTAACGACGATGCGTTACAAATATTGTAAAGAAGTGTCAGAAATGTCTTACAGAACATTGAGTAACAATGATATATTTTAAAATTCGAGCGGAAGAATACAGCGAACGCCATTACGACCATGTATCAATCAAGTCCGAGACGAGTTCACTACACACAGAGCTAGCCGACAATTGAGGTCAGTCACAGTCTCAAGAGTTCAGAGTTCAAAGCCAACTGGTACACGGCAACTAACAGCATAAGGAAAATTTTCAAGTTATATACAACTGTAGCAAAGATTTACTGTAAGCCTACATATTACAAGACCAACAGAAGTCCGACGTTATTACAGATTAGATGTGTGTATCAAGACAGCGAAAGTAAGATTTCCCCAGCATAATCTTCACTTTATACAAGCCGCACAAAGCCTAGTGCGCAATTCAAGTAAAGTAATTCTTTAATTACTCACAAGTTCAACTGAATCGGAGAGAAAGTACACTATTTTCAAATAGTAAAAAAAAAATGTAACATTTGAGTTCACATTTGCATCGTCACTAGAGGGATCGTTTCACTTATGGCAACTGGGGGGATCGTTACACACATCATCACTAGAGTGATCGTTTCACTTATGGCAACTGGGGGGATCGTTACACACATCATCACTAGAGTGATCGTTTCACTTATGGCAACTGGGGGGATCGTTACACACATCATCACTAGAGTGATCGTTTCACTTATGGCAACTGGGGGGATCGTTACACACATCATCACTAGAGTGATCGTTTCACTTATGGCAACTGGGGGGATCGTTACACACATCATCACTAGAGTGATCGCTTCACACATGGTCACACGATTGATTTTGCCACACAGGGCCACCAGATGGATCATTTCACTCACGAAGAACAGTTGCAGATAAAACGCCTCGAACACAGCCAGCAGAGGGCTAGTCTTAGATACGGCCACAAGAGAGATCATTTCACACATGGCACTAGGTGCAGATGGATCTTTGAACACACGTCAACCTGATGATTACCAACAAGGGTACTAAGGGTATGGTAATTTAATTACATGTCACATGTCACAACCTTCATGAAATACAGAATTCAGTTTTGGTGAACCGTATTATTCTGCTTTAACGAGTTTATCGTGGACGAGCCCCCAAATTTCCGAAATGCTATATAGATTAGCGGTTCAGTAGCTTAGTTAAGTCATTTGGTCATTAATAAACAATGACAAGATCAACTTTAGAAATGATTCTTTATTTACAATAGCGTACCTTATTCTTTACACTAGCTCCAGGCGATTCAATAACTACCAAAACCATTACAACGATCAAAATCATCTCTTATTCCCAAATGTGTCACGAGGAGCACATAACAACATCTACACAATTAATCTCAACACCAAATAAGCTCTCTAACAATCAAGTATATAAAACACAATACAAAATGCGCACTCATTGCAGAAATCATTACCACGTGACTTGAGCAATATTTTGTTTTATGTAAGAGAAAGATACTCAATTCATTAGCCTTACTCTCTCCGCCTTAGTTTAGACCAAATCGACCACGTTAAAGCATATTAACGGCTAAGTTGAATACATGTGTGCCATCTGCACTGCTATCGTATTAATAAATATAAAAAAAATATTAATCCTTCGCTATTGGACAGACTCATGAATGGCATCGATGGATTGGGAGAAAAACACAAATGTTTAAAAAAAAAAAAGGTCGAAATATGTCTGTAATGTCTTTTAGTTGCTTTACTCCATTGATAAACAACGAAGTCTATAGGGTAGAACAACAATACTTACGGCGTGATCGTGTAGATGTAACGAAGTCTATAGGGTAGAACAACAATACTTACGGCGTGATCGTGTAGATGTAATGAAGTCTATAGGGTAGAACAACAATACTTACGGCGTGATCGTGTAGATGTAACGAAGTCTATAGGGTAGAACAACAATAATTACGACGTGATCGTGTAGATGTAACGAAGTCTATAGGGTAGAACAACAATACTTACGGCGTGATCGTGTAGATGTAACGAAGTCTATAGGGTAGAACAACAATACTAACGACGTGATCGTGTAGATGTAACGAAGTCTATAGGGTAGAACAACAATACTTACGGCGTGATCGTGTAGATGTAACGAAGTCTATAGGGTAGAACAACAATACTTACGGCGTGATCGTGTAGATGTAACGAAGTCTATAGGGTAGAACAACAATACTTACGGCGTGATCGTGTAGATGTAACGAAGTCTATAGGGTAGAACAACAATACTTACGGCGTGATCGTGTAGATGTAACGAAGTCTATAGGGTAGAACAACAATACTTACGGCGTGATCATGTAGATGTAACGAAGTCTATAGGGTAGAACAACAATACTTACGGCGTGATCGTGTAGATGTAATGAAGTCTATAGGGTAGAACAACAATACTTACGGCGTGATCATGTAGATGTAACGAAGTCTATAGGGTAGAACAACAATACTTACGGCGTGATCGTGTAGATGTAATGAAGTCTATAGTGTAGAACAACAATACTTACGGCGTGATCGTGTAGATGTAACGAAGTCTATAGGGTAGAACAACAATACTTACGGCGTGATCGTGTAGATGTATCGAAGTCTATAGGGTAGAACAACAATACTTACGGCGTGATCGTGTAGATGTAACGAAGTCTATAGGGTAGAACAACAATACTTACGGCTTGATCGTGTAGATGTAACGAAGTCTATAGTGTAGAACAACAATACTTACGGCGTGATCGTGTAGATGTAACGAAGTCTATAGGGTAGAACAACAATACTTACGGCGTGATCGTGTAGATGTAACGAAGTCTATAGGGTAGAACAACAATACTTACGGCTTGATCGTGTAGATGTAACGAAGTCTATAGGGTAGAACAACAATACTTACGGCGTGATCGTGTAGATGTAACGAAGTCTATAGGGTAGAAAGACAATACTTACGGCGTGATCGTGTAGATGTAACGAAGTCTATAGAGTAGAACAACAATACTTACGGCGTGATCGTGTAGATGTAACGAAGTCTATAGGGTAGAACAACAATACTTACGGCGTGATCGTGTAGATGTAACGAAGTCTATAGGGTAGAACAACAATACTTACGGCGTGATCATGTAGATGTAACGAAGTCTATAGGGTAGAACAACAATACTTACGGCGTGATCGTGTAGATGTAACGAAGTCTATAGGGTAGAACAACAATACTTACGGCGTGATCATGTAGATGTAACGAAGTCTATAGGGTAGAACAACAATACTTACGGCGTGATCGTGTAGATGTAACGAAGTCTATAGGGTAGAACAACAATACTTACGGCGTGATCATGTAGATGTAACGAAGTCTATAGAGTTAAACAACAATACTTACTGCTTGATCATGTAGATGTAGAGCCCTGATAAGAAAGCGGACGCTACGATGAGTTTCAGTAAGGTTGATTTCAGATTGGTTCTTTTGAATCTCTTTGGCAATTTGGACCTGAACAAAAAAAAAAGACAATGAGAAATTAATTTCTTGTATGAACTATGCCGCGAGTTTCACTTCTTTCCCGTGTGTTTTCAGTGGCGTAGGAAAGGGGTTGGGGAGAGGGCTGGCGGACCGCCTCCGGAGAAAATATTATACTTTATACTCAGGGATCACCAAACTACGTCAATGATCCGAATTAGCTTGACGAAACGTACGGAAGTCCTGAGACCTTGCGGTAACATTTACATTTAAATATCATGTTAAGAATACTAGGTGATCTTTACATGTGCGGAGACCTTCTAGCTGCTGTGCGTCTTAATCTACCATTTTCAAATTTTTTTTGTTTCTTTTTGTTTCTACATTTTCTTTTTCATTTGCAGATCTGTTTGCCCTCGAACTCATGATATGGTACAATATCATCTCAAAACCGTACAATACAGCATCTTAATAATAAATTTAAAAAAACATACAGTATATATAATGAATACAATGACTCCTCGCATCACAGCGCCTGGGGGAATCGATATCACAGCGCCCACGGGAAACGATATCACAGCGCCCGGGGGAATCGATATCACAGCGCCCGGGGGAATCGATATCACAGCGCCCGGGGGAATCGATATCACAGCGCCCGAGGGAATCGATATCACAGCGCCCGGGGGAATCGATATCACAGCGCCCGGGGGAATCGATATCACAGCGCCCAGGGGAATCGATATCACAGCGCCCGGGGGAATCGATTTAAGCTGTCGTCCAAAAAGTGAACTTCTAAAAGTAGATCTACGTTTATATTGCCATCTGTGGTGACGTTGTCATGCAGACGTTTATCTGCGATAGATATTAATTTATGTTGAGTGGAGGTACAGATCCCTTTATTCCAGTCTGTCACTGGTAAAAATAAAGTTACTGGTGAAATTTAACGTTGTCCAAACGCGAAGTCGGATGAGTGTAAAACAAAATGTATGTAAATAAGAATTGATGACGACATAATTTTTACAAATCCTACCAAGGAACTTGAGACTTATTTTTTTTAGGAAATGCTTGTTTAAAAAACAATAAATTAAGAATCGATATCCATTGAGTGTATTCACGCTAAAATAGTATAGTCTGATAACGACCGAAAACCGTAAATGAGTTAAAGGAAGAGGAATATTGGAAACACACGGGTGTATTAAAAATCGTTCTCGCCACGTTCCGCCGAACGAAATAATTATGGCACAAAATTGCGTCATACAGCAACATTAGGGAAAAAGCGAGGATTTAGTCAAATTATTACCAAGTCGACTGTGCTAATATTAACGCTGGTGTGTCCTGCGAGTTCGTTGCGAAAATTCAAAAAGCAATAATATTGCTATCACCCACTATCTTTACGAAAATGTGGTTGGTGTTAATTTTATAAACTCAAAAATTTAGACACCCCCTTCCCCCCCCCACCATCACACCCGCGCACAAAATCTCCCAAATCAAGGCCAACGCCTTCTCCTCTCCGGGCAAACGTAACAGTTGGTGCAGCTTATGTCTTTGAATAAACCTTAACAACAAAAAACGACGTATGTGAAGTTAACACATCGAAACGGGATTGACTGAGCTGACAACAATTCGGCTGATTGGATGCAGCCATTCCAAAGCAAACATTGCTGATATCTTGAAAGCTAAACGTCAGTTTCACAAATCTAATTTTTTTTTTTTTTTTTACTGCTTCGTTTGTGAGATTCGGTATGTGCGCACTAGGTCTGGTGTAACTATCTTTTTGCTAACGTCGCCTTCCTTGAAAAAATGTTTTTAGCAAATAAATATGTTGGTTGTCTTTGTTTTTTGTGATCTTTGTCACGCAGCCACCCATGATTAACATGGAGCACTTAACTTGGTGCTTCGTTCTCCCCCCCCCCCCCATTTTTACGAAAATGTGGTGGGGTTAATTTTATAGACTCAAAAATTTAGCCACCCCCCTCCCCCCCCCCCACACACCATCACACCCGCACACAAAATCTCCCAAATCAAGGCCAACGCCTTCTCCTCTCAGTGCAAACGTAACAGTTGGTGCAGCTTATGTCTTTGAATAAACCTTAACAAAAAAAAAGACGTGTGTGACGTTAACACATCGAAACGGGATTGACTCATCTGACAAAAATTCGGTTGATTGGATACAGCCATTCCAAAGCAAACATTGATGATATCTTGAAAGCTAAACGTCAGTTTCACAAATCTCACTAAACTTTTAAAATTTTTTTTTTTTTTTACTGCTTCGTTTGTGAGATTCGGTACGTGTGCACTAGGTCTGGTGTAACTATCTTTTTGCTAACGTCACCTTCCTTGAAAATTTTTTTTAGCAAATAAATATGTTGGTTGTCTTTGTTTTTCTTGATCTTTGTCACCCACCCACCCATGATTAACATGGAACACTTAACTTGGTGCTTCGTTTTTTGTTGTTTTTTTTCCCCACAGTTTCCTTTCTGACGTGCACGTCATGTTAACACGGTCCGCGCTCGTCCATTTTGTCCGCAAACCGGTCCGTGGTGAACAATGTGTGGTTACCAACCTGCTTTATACTGAAAGGGTTGCATTTTCGGCTAACCGCATTGTCTTATGTGAAAAGGGCGGAAAAGAGCTGGGTCAGTCCTAAGCTAAACTAGCGTCCCCCCCCCCTTTCCGGCTAAGCTACCGTGTTTCAGTATTTCAATACAAATCTCACTGAATAAAGTCGGTGCTCTGCGCTGGTGAATTTTAGAAGTATATCCACATGTGGATTGCATAGCGTTCGTGCTGTGGAATTTTCGGATTGATCACAGTTTGAACCCATGCAATTGTTGATTTCAACACTACGATAAAATTACTGTTAGAGTTCTATGCATTGATGGATAAAATAAAGTTATGTCCATTGGTGTATCCAGTGTAGCATCAACAGGTGGAGCAGGGTACCATCACCTAGAAAATACAAGGTAGCATCCACTGGTAAATCCAGGGTTAGATTCACTGGTTATTTCAGGGCAACATTCACTTGTGTATCCAGGGTAACATCCACTGGTGGATCCAGGGTAATATCCACTGGTTGATCCAGGGCGGCATTTACTTGTGTATCCAGGGTAACATCAACTTGTGTATCCAGGGTAACATAAACTGTTGGATCGGGTTAACCTCCACTGGTGGATCCAGGGTGACATCCACTGGAGGATCCAGGGTAACCTCCACCGGTGGATCCAGGGTAATATCCACTGGTTGATCCAGGGAGACATTTACTTGTGTATCCAGGGTAATATCAACTGTTGGATCTGGGGCAACATCCACAGTTGTATCCAGGGTAACATCCACTGGTTGATCCAGGATAACATCTACAGTTGGATCGGGGTAACATCCATTTGTGTATCCAGGGTAACATCCTTTGGTTGATCCAGGGTAACATCTACAGTTGGATCGGGGTAACACCCACTTGTGTATCCAGGGTAACATCCACTGGTTGATCCAGGGTAACATCCACTGGTTGTCCAGGGAGACATTTACTTGTGTATCCAGGGTAACATCAACTGGTGTATCAAGGGTAACATCCACTGGTGGATCCAGGGGGTCACGAATGGCTTAACATTTCAATTTATACACTAAATTTAAATCATCCATTGATCACAGCGTGCTACGATATATATATTTGTGATAAATTTAGTTGTTATGAAGTCTGTAATAAATCCTATTCAAAACTCCGCACATTTTGTTCTTATATCACCCAGTCATCTCACACCCAGCAGGATCAAATAAAACACTTTCCAAAGCCAGCATATCCTGCGTCACGTGACGTATCTTATGCATGTTTTTTTTGTTTTTTTGTTTTTGTTATTGTTTTTTTACGTGAGCGAAATTTAATAGTTGGGAAGACTGCAACAACTTGCATATATATAACATCTTTCTTTTGTCCTTTACTTGTGCCATTGCTCAACACTTCATACATTTCACATTAACCATTCTTCTTGTTGCTCAAAAATCTGCTTGAACTCTTTTTAATTGTTAGAGTTGTTGGTTTCTTTGTTTGTTTGCTTTATTAAACTCAATTTTTATAACCATGTTTTCACATTTCTGATCGTTCGAGACATACTGACTTCAATTGTATAAACTTAGGTAGTTAAATCAGGATTTAAAAAACAAAGGTTTTTTGTTGTTTTTTTTTAAACTGCCAACTCAATAGCTTTTCGGTTTAAGGAAAAAAAAAGAGAAAGAAAAATAATCATTGGATGATATGAACGGATCAATACTTTCCTATTGATGGTTTTATATAATTGAAAATATAGACTTTACGGTGCAGGTGACTGGGCGCGCACACTGTCACCATAGACTGGCTGAGGATTAATTTTAAAAAATTTAATACATTTCATTTCATTTTCTCACTTGACTTTCCTTTGATTCTTTCGACATTGCTTTTTTTAAAGACAGCTTGCAAGGGACGTAAGGCAACACAGAATAATGGTTAACATTGACTACCGAGTTGACAGGAGAAGCAAGTCGACACAAAATAATGTGAAAGCCTGGGCTAAGACAGTTGGCAAGGACAACACAGAGGAATGGCGTTGAGCTTTGACTCTAGGGCTACAATGCACCACCGTTCCGTTGTTGAGAATCAAAGACTTCGGATGTACGTCCCGTGGGGCTGATACAGTGGGGCTTGTGTGTCGCTGTCATAAGAACACCCGAGAAGTCATTTTAATCTCTCAACCGCCCCCCTCCCACTTACCTTAGCCCCCCCCCCTCATTGAATACTTCCTGTAAACAAAATTACACGTCTGCGTTTCAATTTGATATTTTGGCGGGAGTACGTTCCCATACTATTACCACGCACGTTATTCCAGTGCTTTTCAGCCTTGAGGTCTATCTCTTACTGTGTCCACTGGCATTGCCACACGTGTTTACTCCTACGCTTACCCCGTCGTAACAACGCTTTTATGCCTAGGACTCGGCACCAGGATGAGCCTTAAAAAAATGCCTTGTCAGGAGTTATTTCTTTTGTTTATTTTTTTTATTTTTTATTGTAAAAATTAAATGAAAACAGGGGATTTAGTAAAAAGTAACCTAGCTTTTTTGTTGTTTTTTTTTGTATGTGTGCGTGTTAGCTTTAAGCAATCGAATAAATATAACGTTGAATTGACTTTGCGTTCTCGATCTCGATGAACCAAACCGAGTATTTTTCTGTTAGAGCAGGGGTGTCAAACTCAATCACTCGGTGGTCCAAAACTCAATCACTCGGTGGTCCAAAACTCAATCACTCGGTGGGCCAAAACTCAATCACTCGTAAGGTTGCGGGTCGAACAAGACACACAAACATTCAATAAGCGGAAAATTAATCTTTTTTTTTTTTTTTAAACATTTATATAAATGAAAACAGAAAAAAAAATAATAAACAAAAAGCATTCGCATATCCAGTTTTCTTTCGTATACCAATTTGTCAGAGCTGGATGTTTGGCACATTTTCCTGGCTACAAAAACAAGTAATTTCGTTTATGTTGGGAGTAACGGGTCATTGAGATTCTCATGACGGACTGCAAGTGTACATCAATGAGACGACTCCTGTGTGATTTTTTGTTAATCTTCATCACAGAAAACAGCACCTCATACATCTATGTGCTACCCAACATGCTCAAGGTTCGAGCCGCATGAGATGAAGCTGGGGGGGGGGGGGATCTCTTCGGGAATGAAACGAGCGAACTGTCCAGGCCCAGCTGTGCCCTACGTTGCCGATTGTGTCTCACTGCAGCTCTATTAGTTCCATCCTCAAATTTACAGTTGCAGTTTCAACGTCTATGACAAAATGGGTTACACTTCTGTGCTTCAAAGTCACTAAAGCGAGTCATTTATTCTAGAATTTTTAAATAAACAATAATTTACGCAAATAAAACATTTAAATTATATAGATTTTATATGTAATCACCACTGTCACTTACCCCATTATGGGAGAATTTATTATAACGCCAAAGACAATGAAAACATCAAGTTTAGTTTCATATCAAATTTCTCGCGGCCACGGAATTTTTCTGTGTCCTTTTTTTTGTTAACTTAAAAAAACAACAAAAAACTATGCCGCTATAAGGTCTATTTATTAATAAACTATCTTCAGTTTTAAATAATCGGCACCAACGTGTGTCACATGAACTGAAATCAATCGAAGTGATCAGCGGCTCTTTCTTTTTTCTCCTTCTTTAAGGAAAGAAAAAAATGTTAACATGCAAATCTTTTTTTTTTTTTATCTGTTCGTTTTATCGAACAAAATTATTTCCATTACAAAACCAGAGAGAAAGCTATTGAGCTACGTATATTGTGTTATTCTATTCACCAAATGAAACCGAACACACGGTGACTGGATACGCTCGATTGCTCATAGAAAACTTAATATCTGACGTGTATTGGCTGTCAGCCCTCATGTGTTGTAGTAGCAGCCTGTCCAATCGCAGCTCTCGTTTCTCGGCGGTGCGAATCAAAGACGGGTGTCCGCCGTCCAATGACACACTCCAGAAATGCGCAGTCAATTTTTCTCTTTTTTTTCATTTCTTTTTGACCATGTCTGGTGTCACTGTGTTTCAGCTAGAAAGGTGGGCAGCTTTTCGTTGGAAGGTTTTGTATGTGTCCGTGTGAGACAGCTGTAGGGACATGTGTTACCTTACTAAAAATGATATTTGAAACGCTTTGTGCGTTCACGATTGACGCAATCAACGAAACGATTCTGAAAAGGCCCACCTGTAAAGTGCAACCAGAAATCATAAAACAGACCATAATGAACGACACGATCATAACATTAACTGGTCCACAATTTTTAAAAAAAGTTTAAAAAATCTTTACTCAATGAGGAACCCCTTCAAAATATTTTAAGAAACAGGCTTAACATTTTATAATCTTTGGCCCAGGTGGGTCCGCCTTAAAAAAATACATTAGGCCTATAGAGAAGCAGGATCGATACATCTTAAATAAGCAGGATTATCATTATATATTCTTATCTCCAGGGGCCCGTCTATGATGTAATCTTAAAACTGGTTTTAACGTCACTGGTTCACCGTTAAAAGAGAATAACTCGATCGGAATACCGTTAATTTTTTTTTTATTTTTTTTTTTTTTTACTTTTTAAAAGATTTTAAAATATGGTCCTTCCATTCAAAGATATAAAGTGACTANACGGGGTGCGACACAACAAGGTGTGTCCTAAACATTAAAAAAAACAACAATTATAATTTATTTTAGTGTCTCGCAAGTTGCTTAGAGACGGGGGAAAAGGGGGGGGGGGAGGGTACTAAGCATGCGAGCAAATGAAATCTCTAAATCTTCTTTCATTGGTGACCATCAACTGGTCAACCAGCTGCACTGATTTCTTTGATATCCACTGACTGGTCAAATACCTGCACTGATTTTATTGATGTCCACCGCATGGTCAGCAAGCTGCACAGTTTTCAATGGTGACCACCGACTTGTATAAAAAAATCTACACTATCTTCATTGGGGACAACCGATTAGTCCAATACTTGCACTGCTTTCAGTAGTGACTATCGCTTGGTCAAACACCTGCACAGCTTTCATTGGTGACCTACATGTCTTCAATTTATATCTGCTTTTAAATTATATCTGCGCTCAATTTATATCTGTCTTCAATTTATGACTGTCTTCAATGTATATCTGTCTTCAATTTATATCCGTCTTCAATTTCAATATGTCTTCAATTTGTGTCTTCAATTTCATTGTCTTCAATTTCAATGTCTTCAATTTATATATGTCTTCAAATTCAATATGTCTTTAATGTATATATGTCTTCAATTTCAATATGTCTTCAATTCATATATGTCTTCAATTTATATATTTTCATATATATTTATAATTTGGGGGTCACACGACCCTTTCACAGGGGTCGCCTAAGACCATCTGAAAACACATATACTCCATAGTTTTAAAGTATCAACGAAAATAATTTTGTGGTTGGTGGTCGCCTCAACACGAGGAACTGTATTAAAGGGTCGCGGCATCGGAAAGGTTGAGAAACACTGATCTAAGGGTACAAGCGCGCCCAGGTATCCACAGGACCAGCGGCGGGCGGGGGGCCTTCGAATATTTAAATTCTCCGGGGCCTTTGACTTTATATACCCCGGTGGAATATAATATTAAGACACGTCATTGTCATGCTGCGTCTTGCTGGTTATATTGGGACATGCCATATGCACACTGGGTTATATTGGAACACGTCACAGTGATACTTGGTCTTACCGGTCGTAATGTGGGGTACGTAATAGTCGTGCTGGGTCTTACGGTTCATGATGGGCCAGTTATTTATTAATGAGCTTAGATTCCATAATCTCTATTTAAAAATGCTTTCCTCTACTAACAGCTGAATTGCGCTAAGCTGAATTACACGGTTGGAGTACGACAAGGCTGCCTGCTCTCCCCCAACCTGTTCAACATCTTCCTAGAGAGAATTGTGTCAGATGCTCTGGAAGCGCGTGAAGGGACAGTCAGCATTGGTGGCAGAACAATCACCAACCTACGCTTTGCGGACGACATAGACGGACTGGCTGGGAATAAAGAAGAGCTAGCCGACCTGGTAAAGCGTCTTGACAAGACCTCGTCGTCCCACGGCGTGCTAATCAGTGCCGCCGAAAAGACAAAACTGATGACAGATAACACCACAGGCATCGTCACTGAATTTAAGGTCGGAGATGAAAGACTAGAGACAGTAAGCAGCTTCAAATAACTAGGAGCAATAGTCTCAGAAAAAGGCTCCAAGCGCGAACTGATGTCCAGGATTGCGCAGACTACAACAACACTAAAGAGGCTTAAGAAAAAATGGAACAACAAAAATATAGCCACCCCCCCCCCCCCCCCCCCCCCATTCCCGCGCACCAAAATCAGGCTTATGCGCTCATTAGTCCTCTCCATTTTCCTGTATGCCTGCAAATCCTGGACATTAACAGCAGATCTTGAAAGGAAAATAAAGGCGATGGAGACGAGATGCTTCAGAAGCATTTTTGGCATCTGCTATAGGGACCATATCTCCAATGATACAGTGAAAGAAAGGGTTCGTCAGGAAATTGGGCAGCACGATGACCTACTGGTGACTGTCAAAAAATGAAAAACTACAATGGTATGGCCACATAATAAGGAAACAAGGGCTTGCCAAAGAAATATTGCAGGGCACGACAAGAGGAAGAAGAAGAAGAGGAAGACAAAGAAAAAGATGGGAGGATAACATCAAAGAGTCGACAGGACTAAACCTGGGCAATGCTGTGCGTAGTGCAGAAGACAGAGATGAATGGAGGATGGTAGTTCACATGTCATCTGTGGCGCATCAACAGTCCAAGGACTAAGGGACATGATGATGATGATGATGATGACTTACTCATCTCGGTTTGCTTATTGCTAAAATAATGGGTTTTAAAAATTAAAATGAAAAATAAAAACAAATTCAGAAAAACCCAAACCTGAATGTGAGTTATGCTCCTAAAGTAGTGGTTCTCAACCTTCCTAATTCCCAGACACTTTAATACAGTTACTCAAGTTGTGGCGACTCCCAAAAACAATATTATTATCGTTCATACTTCATAACTAGAGTATATGTGTTTTCAGATGATCTTACGCGACCCATTTGAAAGGGTCATTTGACTCCATAACGGGTCGTGACCCACACTTGAGAACTGCTGTCCTAAGGAGGAGGTGTATTCAAAAATATATTAGAATATATCAGACGGGAAATGAAGCAGCTAAGTAAGCAGGAAAATAGCCTAGAGAGCTTCCTTGTCAAAGCTGGTAACACTGCATCGCTCCATGTGAAAATGTTGACAATCCAAGCATTCGAACTTGAGGAATGTTCTCAAGTTCATTTTTATACTTAAATTTTGAAAAAAAAACTTAGTTTTGAACTTGCTTGGTTAAGTTTTAAAAGGTGTGCCACTGACACACCATCAAGATTTAAAAGGGAAAACAGATTAATTCAGCTTTTTGGCACAATATCACTCTATGGAATCAATCCAAAGACTCCCCTACTAGAAATCCTCGATTTCCCTGTAATTTCTTTTAATATTTTTTTATAATCTACACATTTCCAAAATATTTCGGTCAGTTAAAATAGTCTTATTCAAAGTAGTGTTAAATAAATTATTCTACTACCTATAGCCTTTGTTTTGGAAACGTCAACTTCCGGCAATGGGAGTCGCTTAGTCAATTATTTTGTCACGTGATATGAGTAAAAACGAGTAAGATTTCCGGTAGGCTGTATACAACACACTAGTGCTTGACAACAGTAGCCCGTTACACACTACAACTACACTACATTTCGTCCAATGAAAATTAACAATAAAATAAACAAAGGGGAATGACTCCTGCATCAATATTGAATAAAAACGCAAATGACGTCATGAGCACGCACGGAATCCAACAACATCCTGCCGATAATAGTATTGATAGTTCCCATCGAATATCGCTCACAAATTTTTCTTGAAATAACTTTCTTCCTTTAATCATAACTGACGTATATTTATTGTCACATTTATGGATTTCATTTAAAAAACGCATGTATTCCATAATATTACGAAAGGTAAAATTTTTAAGTAACATGACATTGGGGAAGCACTGATGAAGTATCTTTTGTTGTGTGTAGCAGCCTAGTGATGGCTTACTCACATCACGTGACCAAACAAGGAAGTGACTAAGCGACTCCCATTACATTAATGACTGGTTCTTTCTATTTCTCTTTTTTTTTTTTATTATTCTTTTGTTCTCTCTGCTGAGGAAGGCTCTTGGTCAAAACGTTCTTCAAGTGTTGTCCTGTCTTTCTATTTCAACTCTCCACGTACCATGTTCGACTACTCACTTCACCCAGCTTAAAAGTGGTCCTTCCATTATTATCTTACGATTACCAGCGCTGTCAACATTTCTATTTTTTTTTTTACAGGATCGTATTATTTGATATAGAATCTGTCAGTGGCACCAGTATTTGAAGACACCGTAACACTATTCGTAATTCTACTAGATTATTTTGTTCAACATTTCAGTTCTTCTATTAAGCTCGAACCATATATATCCCGTGGTCCACCACTTTTAAAAGCCACGTCCAAACCCTCACAGTTTTTACTCCGAAAATGCCGAGTACCGAGTTGCTCAAATTATTGCAGAAGGTTTTAAAAAAAATAATATCAACCTGTCTGTAAAGTCAATGGGAACCAGTCTGTAAAGTCAATGGGAACCTGTCTGTAAAGTCAATGGGAACCTGTCTGTAAAGTCAATGGGAACCTGTCTGTAAAGTCAATGGGAACCTGTCTGTAAAGTCAATGGGAACCTGTCTGTAAAGTCAATGGGAACCTGTCTGTAAAGTCAATGGGAACCTGTCTGTAAAGTCAATGGGAACCTGTCTGTAAAGTCAATGGGAACCTGTCTGTAAAGTCAATGGGAACCTGTCTGTAAAGTCAATGGGAACGTGTCTTCATGGATCGAAACGTCTCGCCTTCTATCAACAAGAAACATCCTGAAAGATTCTTCGGCGCCTGTTGTGTCTCGACTTTAGATTCACATCCAAACGGTCTACTGTCTTCGCCTGGTGTGTCCCGACACTAGATTCAGATTCAAATCATCTACTGCCTTCGCATGTTGTGTATCAAATCTAGATTCACATCCAAACTGCCCACGGCCTTCGCCTGTTGTGTCACGGCCCTAGAATCACGTTCCAACAGCCCCCCTGCCTTCGCCGGTTGTGTCTCGACTCTAGATTGCCCTCTCCTGTTGCGGACGAATTTAAACACTGGCTCGATCTTTGTTCTTGTGAATGGACCAATGCATCGTTCATTTCTGATGCAAACCCTATTTCTTCGTATGTTGTGCGGACATGGACCCGAGGCTCGTAGATAGCAGGAGTGATAGTGAGCTAACTTATACACTGACATTTTAAAATGATGGTTCCCAAACGTTATGTCTCACGTCAAGATGTCTGTGGAGGAGCCCCCTTCGGGCTTACAAAGTTAATAGTTTTCAGAGTGTTTCTGAAGATGAACGGGGCGCCCTTTTGGTTGTGAACCACTGTCTTAAAGGTGTGCCACTCAATATCTGCCACGGTGAACTCTTCTAGAAGCTATTCATCGATGTCCTCGACTTCGTTCAAACTCAGATCCACTGAAAGCAGTAGACGTCGCGGTCACTGCATTGGTATTGTGGATGTGCTGGACGTCGTTTAAAACTTGCCTCGATTAAGAGCAGTAAGCTTCCTGGTCCTTTAACCCGCCTTACGATTGTGCAGCCGAGCATAACGATAGTGATGTCAAGCACGACACAAACGTTTTGTTAAAACGTTTTATTTCTGTCACACCGATAAAGTGATTCGCTCGCTTGAGGTCATCATAACCTGTCATGTTTTCCGAAATTCTTCTGACACACAGGTAACATGGTCCGTCAGTGAAGTGAGGACTGCAATAACAACACGCACATCATTTGATTCTTTTTTCTGATACCCAGATCAAGAATAGCATTGTATTGGCCGTGTTAGACTACCATGTGACAAAATTTAGCACCTGAATTACTAAAAGAATAGAGATCACCGAAAAGCTAACTGATTCAGTAATTGTATCCTAGAACAATAAAAGACATTTTATTTTTAATTTTTAAAGTATACAGTGCTAAACCATTGTAAACAAAAAAAAAAGACAGAATGTAGGCGCTGAGTTTGAACTTGGTCTACGATATCGGTTAAAAGCCTCTAGGAAAATTCACCTCGGCAGATATTATGTGTCACACCTTTAAGACAGTTAGTGGTTCCCAACCTGGAGCAAATCACACACTAAAGCCCCATAAGAGCTGGCCATGCCAAACACAAATGTATGAGTTAAAAGAGAACTGTTACATGAAAAATATAAACATAAGAATGTCAATTTGTATTTCGTAAAATGTATGAGATGAAAAGTATCTAACTCAGGAGAAACGTATATAACACAGGAGAAACGTATATAACACAGGAGAAACGTATATAACACAGGAGAAACGTATATAACACAGGAGAAACGTATATAACTCAGGAGAAACGTATATAACACAGGAGAAACGTATATAACTCAGGAGAAACGTATATAACACAGGAGAAACGTATATAAAACAGGAGAAACGTATCTAACACAGGAGAAACGTATCTAACTCAGGAGAAACGTATATAACACAGGAGAAACGTATATAACTCAGGAGAAACGTATATAACACAGGAGAAACGTATATAACACAGGAGAAACGTATATAACACAGGAGAAACGTATATAACTCAGGAGAAACGTATATAACACAGGAGAAACGTATATAACACAGGAGAAACGTATATAACACAGGAGAAACGTATATAACACAGGAGAAACGTATATAACACAGGAGAAACGTATATAACACAGGAGAAACGTATATAACACAGGAGAAACGTATATAACACAGGAGAAACGTATATAACTCAGGAGAAACGTATTTAATGCAAGAGAAACGTTTATGACGTAAGAGAAACGTAATCAGTTTGGGCAATACGACAAAAGCTGACGGTCGCACTACAGTAGTGTTTCGATAGATGAAAATCGCGTCTTTGTTCTGCAATTGCCCCTGAAGTGTCTACGATCGTATCCGGAAGTTTATTTGACAGAAATTTCATCGACGGAAAATTGATCGACGGACATTTTTTTATTATTTTTTTTTCAGTCAACGCGATAAAATTTTGCGTCCAATTTCTTTTTGTACGCACTATGCCAGTGATTCTCAACCTTCCTAATGCCGCGACCCTTAAATACAGTTTTGCGTGTCGCGGTGACCAGCAAC
Source organism: Lymnaea stagnalis (assembly GCA_964033795.1). Taxonomy (NCBI): domain Eukaryota; kingdom Metazoa; phylum Mollusca; class Gastropoda; family Lymnaeidae; genus Lymnaea; species Lymnaea stagnalis. The sequence continues at coordinate 1,518,525 of CAXITT010000065.1, forward strand.
ACAATTATTTTTGTTGCTACTTCATAATTGTAAGGATATGTGTTTTCAGATGGTCTTAGGCGATCCCAGGGAAAGGGTCGTGCGACCCCCAAAGGGGTCGCGACCTACAGGTTGAGAACCGCAGCACTACGCTTATATAATAATAATAATAATAATAATAATAAAGTTCATTTCAAAAACACGCTTCATCCCCAAAGGCTCGAAGCGCGGTACAAAGTCAACAAAAAACAAATCTATAATTTACCACATTTAAAACAAACGCAACACTACAAAAACTAATTACTAGCATACAATTGCAAAGTCTTTCTAGCCATTTCAACCCCAAGCAACACAGCCATTATGCATTAACTGGAAAATAAGGTTGACAATCATCCCAGAAGGTGTTTGCGAAATAGGTGTGTCTTTAAATCGGTTTTAAAGGACTCCAGTGTCTGGTTGTTTCTGAGATCGACTGGAAGGGCGTTCCAAATTGTTGGACCAGCAAATGCGAAAGTGCGCTTTCCGTAAGTCTCAAGGCAAACACGTGGTGTCGAGAGTTCGCCACTATCGGATGAGCGGAGCTCTCTACTGGGTTTCATAAGGCGTCAGCAGCTCTTTCAGATAGGACGGCGCCAGCAGCTCTTTCAGATAGGACGGCGCCAGGTCATGTAAGCACCGGTAGCAAAAAGTTGCGATTTTGTACTCTATGCGAGCACGCCCCGGCAGCCAATGCAACTCTCTCAGAAGTGTTTTTGCATGGTCGAACTTGCATAGTCAAATTAAATAATATCCCTTGTCAGTATGAACGTTTACTTAACTCGTCGTGACCTGGTGATGCATGGGCGTCTCTTGCGGTTCCACGGAGTGGGAATTCTGCGTCTGCTATTGAACACCGCATAAACCGACTGATCAAGGAAGCTAGGAACATAACACAAACTGAAGACCCTTCACGTGAAGAACTATTTGAAGAAAGATGTTATTGTAAAACTAAACACATTTTGGATGATACATCCTACTGATCCCACCCTCTTCATCACAGATAATCAGGATCGGCCCGTTCGGGACGAATTCTTTCCGTTAGGGCGAGGACTGAAAGTTAGATAATTTCTTTTGTTCCCCAATCTGTACGATTTTACCAGCGTGCTCCTCCCCCCCCCCCCCCCCCCCCATCAAGTCACAAATCTTGATGAGAGCTATTAAGTCACTGAATGGCTGGAGGTTTTTTTTTACTAGTGAAATAGTTTATTAATATAAATGTCTTGTGTTCAAATTTTTTGTTTATTTATGTACTGAAAATGCTCAATGCTATCATAAAACATTTCCATTTGTTTGGATCAATAAAGGAATCGCATTTTATCTTATTTCATTATTATTCTATTTCTTCCCTTGAATGGGTCTGCATCTTGTTAATTAAAAAAAAAAATATTTAACAAAAAAATATTGTTACTTTTTATATTATTGTTTATCTATGTTTTTTGTTTTTTATTTTATCCACTTGTTTATTTCTTTTACACAATTAATTTTAAAAAATTCATTTGAATGACGATGTGTAAATGTATGTGTGTCCTGAAAGCCAGTGCCGTCTTTATTTATTTATTGAGGCATTTTGATATAGCGCTTACCTTAAAGCTCTAAGCGCTTTACAATTATTAAAAACACCAGCGGAGGCCATGGGCAGAGTATTGCACTGAGGCCCCTAACGGGCACAGTATTGCACTGAGGCCCCTAACGGGCACAGTATTGCACTGAGGCCCCTAACGGGCACAGTATTGCACTGAGGCCCCTAACCCTTGATATACTCAGGTCGGTGTGAGGGCGGGGTAAGAGGGCCAATGACCCCTGGTGCCTGTAACAAGGGGCTGCAAAAAGTGAATAAAACGATACAATTCCATGCACTTCACAATAGATGGAGGCGGTAAAATCGTCTTACTGATACGCCATAGGCACGGCTTTTCCTGAGAACGGCTTTCTCTATATAGCCTCATTTTCAAGCAATGTTATGAAAAACGTATTGCGTATGCGTTTTCATTAGTTTCTGTCAGGTAATTTTTCCGCGGGGGTGGGGGGGTGGGGGTGGGGGGTGTGGAGGTAGTATTTCAGGCAGTCTTTTGAGTGGGGGGGGGCGGTGGTGGCGGCAAGGCATCCATCAGCACCAAAATAAGAAATGTTGATGCCAAGGCCCAGCTCTGACTTCGTCGCTGCAGCCATAAATAATCAGAAAATAGGGGGTGGGGGTGGGGGGTGTGGAGGTAGTATTTCAGGCAGTCTTTTGAGTGGGGGGGGGCGGTGGTGGCGGCAAGGCATCCATCAGCACCAAAATAAGAAATGTTGATGCCAAGGACCAGCTCTGACTTCGTCGCTGCAGCCATAAATAATCAGAAAATTCTGTCAACTAGCAGAAGAAAGCCCTCATGAGGGCATGCTTTTATTTTAGCGTTGTTTCGTCTCTGGACTCTTCATAGTCTATGTCAGTCAAACTAAAGGAAAATCATAATTTTGTCCGCTAAAAAAAAAAATCACTGTATTTACTTACGTCTAACGCTTATCTTTTTCTTTTAGATTCAAATGTGTCGGTACTGTGACTTTAATTGGGGGGCGGTAGAAGAGATTTAGGGCGCTGAAACGAAACCCGGGGGTAAAGCTTGGAGAGCGGTCTCAGTAAGGCATAGGTTTGGAGAGCGGTCTCAGTAAGACCCTCCCTAGATAATTTTTTAACAATTCAAAATGATTGGATGCTTCACTCTAGTTTTGTATTATTCTACACTCAACCGCCAAGCAACAGAAGCTAGTTTGAATTTAGTTTCTAACGACCATGCCTAAGTTATTCAATTCCTGTTTGTTTGTTTGTTTAGTTGCATCTAAATAATAATGTTTTTTCATAATTTTATTTGGTAACATTTTCGTTTTTTTTATTAACTGTTTCATTAATGAATGAATATATAAAATTATTTTTTTAAAAATTCAGTTCAAAACAGGTAATCATTAATTTAAAAAAAAATAACAAAGAATATATGAGCATGTAAGTAAAATAATTATCATTTCAGATTTAATTAAAAATTTACAGTTAATAATAATTATAATAAAGTTTATTTGAAAATCACGCTTCATCCCCACAAGCTCTAAGCCCGGTAAAAAGTCATCCATTTTAAAAGAGAAATGAAATGCAATATATATTATACCACAATGAAATACAAAAAGCAAAATTACAAAACCATATACGAGAATACCCATTCTAATTCTTTCATCCCTAGGAGACAATAGCCAGCTGTAAAAGATGGTCGACAACATCGCCAAAGCAGGTGTTTGAGAAATAGATGTCTTTTCAATTCGGTTTTGAAAGTCCCCAGTGTCTGGCTGTTTCAGAGAGCGTCAGGAAGTGTGTTACAAATTGTTGGACCAGCAAATGCTAAAAATTAGAGGAAAAAATACTATTTTGTATACAATGCCTATAGACCTGTTTCCCAGCGTGGAGCCTAGGCGACACAGAGGGGGAGGGGGGGGGGTTGGTAATTTGATTGTTTGATTTGGGGGGGGGGG
>CAXITT010000065.1:1522292-1532292 GCA_964033795.1 Lymnaea stagnalis
GGGGGGGGGGGATAATAGTATTGTAAGGTAACCCCACCCATGACCCATGTTCCTCTGACGAGAAATTTATCGTAATAAATGGCGATGCCGTTGGCCAACCAGGCCGACCACCAGCCGTAGGTTCCGCCCGCTAATATCACGTGATCACAGTTGGCCAGGACACCAAAGTGCAACGGAGGTGAGGCTGGTTCCAGTATTCGAACGTCGGTAAAGTTTAAATTCTCCTGGCACCATTTTAGATCATCGCTGGCCACCACGAACGTGACGTTCGTGCCGTTTAGCATGGACCTCATTCTGTCCATCGCCTTGGTGAAATATGACGTCTTGGCGACACCGTACCCCAGATTTTGGTTTCTGGTGGACAGGAAATCACCTCGCCTCACGTGGACGCCTACTAATACGTCACGTTTGAACTCTGCCCTGACCTGGTCCAAAATGTCATCAATCTGTTTCTTTAAGGACGCGCTGAAGGTGAACTCTCTTCTTATTTCGTCTTCTATATTCCTAAAGTATCTCCAGACTTGCAGATACCCGACTAAGGTTAGGTTGTCTCTTGAAAGGTTCATCAGCTTTGGCTCAAAAGATGCATACTTTGACTGGTGGACAGTGAGGAATCTTAGACAAATTTAAAAAAATAATAAAATGCAGTTAATAAGATATTATCTTGTAGTATGAGGCATACAGTATAACAAAATGGCGTTGACAAGCCTCCCTTAGCTTAAATTGTCTTTAAGACTGTAATTAGTTTTAAATAAATCATCTTAAATAAATAGTTCTTTACACGCACGCGTGTAAGGCTTAGCGCTGTGGTCGGTAGAAGCGAAAACTAAAATCCTCACAAGTTAGTACAAATTGGGGTTCTTAGGAAGAGGCGTAACTTGATTTCGTGTTTCGTCAGGTAACTTTAGTAGATGGGAAGTTCACGCACCGCCACCGTCGTTGTTTGACGGGCCATTCTTAGTGTATTATGCATAAACCCCTTTTGATCTGATGCGGATATAACCCCACGACGCTTTAGTCACATACATGCAGAGGCGTAGCGAGGGTGTTTGGCACCCGGGGACATCTGTCCCCCCTGCCCCCACCACGCTACGCCTCTGCATACATGGCATCGTTCCCTCGTCTCTTCCAAATTCTATCTCCTTCCAACTCTTACATAAATAACCTCGGACTCTTTCTTCCCGCAGTTCGCCAAATAAAGATGCGATTAGATCGAGCGAAAGAAAGGTACTAACCCTGCTGTGCTGATATTGGGGTTGACGTGAGTTATTTGAAAGATTGAGCAAATGAAAGGTACTAACCCTGCTGTGCTGATATTGGGGTTGACGTGAGTTATTTGAAAGATTGAGCAAAAGAAAGGTACTAACCCTGCTGTGCTGATATTGGGGTTGACGTGAGTTATTTGAAAGATTGAGCAAAAGAAAGGTACTAACCCTGCTATGCTAATATTGGGGTTGACGTGAGTTATTTGAAAGGCCTTTTCCAAGTCGGTCCCTCTCCGTATGAAAGCGGTTCTGTTCTGCGCCCTGGCTATGCCGAGCAGGGACGCGTAGATAAATAACTGGTTGCCGAGCCGACCCATAAACGCTGCCGTCATGAATAAGGGTCCAGTCTTGACCTGGGCTGTTGTTGTCGCCGGTAAGCTCGTTGTGAAATGGGTACTGACGTGGATCGTGTCGTTGGCAAACTACTCCAACATATTATTGGCGGACGTTATTTTCAAAGTAGGAATTGTTGAGATGTTCGCAGAATCTGTCAGAGAGAAGACTGCCGTAGAATTAGGCCGTGACGATGTAACATTCACCGGCTGCTGATCACTGAATCCAATGGAGAAGACACGCACGCTGAAAGAACCGTAAGAATAAACAAATGATAGAAATGTTCTACCTGAGACCATATTTGATGAAGTGGTGTCACTAGGACTTACTGGCACATTGGGGTGGCGAGCCAGGTTGGGGGAAGGGGTATCAATATTTTTTGGTCTCCCCCTCGCCCTCTTTCCGAACCAAAAAAAAAAAAGTTCGATGGCCGGGGGGGGGGGGGGGAAAATAGTCAAAAGTGCGGGCAACTGATAAGATTTGACCAGTCTGATTGGTACGTGTGACTTGATGTAGCTGTGCATTGCAGGCTCTGCAAAGGTCTAACAAACATTTAAATATAAACTTTGCATCTGTTTTAAAATAATATGTATACATATTTTTGTGCTTGATTTGTTTCGCAAACGCCTAGATGTATTTTTTTTTAAACGTTTTTAAATATGTGTTTATCTCAACATATTTTTGCCCGCACCCCATTACGTTTTTTTGTTGTTTTTTTTAAAGAGTGTTGGACAGGGAATATTGTTAAATGAAAGAAAAACAAATTTGTAGAAAATGATATGTTTGGGCTCTTTAAAAAAAAATAATAAGAAAGGCCCATTACATGGACGTTTGGGCCAAACACCTCTTACAGCAATCAAGATTTAAAAATAATAAGAAAGGCCCATTACATGGACGTTTGGGCCAAACACCTCTTACAGCAATCAAGATTTTAAAAATAATAAGAAAGGCCCATTACATGGACGTTTGGGCCAAACACCTCTTACAGCAATCAAGATTTAAAAATAATAAGAAAGGCCCATTACATGGACGTTTGGGCCAAACACCTCTTACAGCAATCAAGATTTAAAAATAATAAGAAAGGCCCATTACATGGACGTTTGGGCCAAACACCTCTTACAGCAATCAAGATTTAAAAATAATAAGAAAGGCCCATTACATGGACGTTTGGGCCAAACACCTCTTACAGCAATCAAGATTTAAAAATAATAAGAAAGGCCCATTACATGGACGTTTGGGCCAAACACCTCTTACAGCAATCAAGATTTAAAAATAATAAGAAAGGCCCATTACATGGACGTTTGGGCCAAACACCTCTTACAGCAATCAAGATTTAAAAATAATAAGAAAGGCCCATTACATGGACGTTTGGGCCAAACACCTCTTACAGCAATCAAGATTTAAAAATAATAAGAAAGGCCCATTACATGGACGTTTGGGCCAAACACCTCTTACAGCAATCAAGATTTTAAAAATAATAAGAAAGGCCCATTACATGGACGTTTGGGCCAAACACCTCTTACAGCAATCAAGATTTTAAAATAATAAGAAAGGCCCATTACATGGACGTTTGGGCCAAACACCTCTTACAGCAATCAAGATTTTAAAAAAAGGAGTAATAAATTAATAAAACGCGTGTGTTTGAATACATATCAAAGACATTTTGCCAGGTCTCTGTTTAGAAACAGACACGCTCTATCAGAAACGCACACTTCAACACTGGTTAACGCGACATGAAATGCGATAATGCGGTGACGATTGGAGACGTCAAACACAGGCTAAACGTCCTCACAAGGATCCTTGAAGAGGCCCATCACATTGTGGCGCCTCTTGAGGCCTTGAATGTGTTTGGGTGATGGCGTGTTGTTTAGAGAGTATTTGGGTTAGATGCTTTTATTAAATGTTTGATATTTTGTGACGCACTGCGCGAAAGGGGATGTGACGTAGATTAGTGTGGTGTTGTAGTCTTGTGAGCATTGGCAGGTGAAGCTGTAACTTAGTTTATGTAATAAAGATATTTAATATGAGAATAATGGTTTGTGAAGTATCTATATAATCAAACCCCTAGACGACAAAGCCAACGAACCTTTTAAGTAAGACCCGGTTCGAAACAGCGCCAGCTGCCCCTTATTAACAGTTACGACATTCCCCCGGTAGCGCCGGACAGAAGAATGAGACGAAAACTCGAGTCATTCCATTTATAAAAAAATATTTTAATAAATATATTAAAAACAAAACAAAATTTGCAGTTAAGAAAACAACGGATATTTCTCAATCATATTTTTTTTCTATATATATTTCACGGTAACAAACCTGCAATTATTATTTTTATTGTTCATTTATTTTTTGTCTGTATTTTCCTGCACTGCACTTGATCATAGCTTATCTGATCATTGTTTATCTAGCCATAGTTTATTCTGTCGTAATTTATCCAATCATAATTTATCCTTTAATAATTTTCATAATTTTCACATCGTAATTTATCCAGTAATAATGTATCCTATCAAAATTTATCCAATCAGAATTTATCCTGTCATAATCAATGTTCCATCTAATGTTTGTTGGTTCTTGTGTAATATCATACAGTTGTGTGCAAATTTTTACAGCATCAATTTTTGTGTGTGGAAAATTTCACAGCCTACAAACACACACTAACATGGAAATTTTCTGCGCGGATACTCAAAACTGCTGCTGCAGCCCACAAACACACACTAACATGGAAATTTTCTGCGCGGATACTCAAAACTGCTGCGCGGCGTCTGTGAGATAGCTGCGCGGCAACGCAGCCGCGCAGTTTAAAGGGAACATTGGTCATAAGGTATGTGTCCGAAATTGATACGATCATAATTTATCTGATCGTAATTTATCGTATAATAACTTATCGTATTGTAAAATAGATCCGATTAAAATGAATTGGATCATAATGTATCCTATCTTTACCCTTTCTCGATTTCCACTCTTGTTGTACGAGCTGGGTGTTTACAAGCTCAGTAGCTTCGTTTTTGCTAGGGGTAATTAAATTACTTAATAAACCAGTAATTCACAAAACAAGACAAATGTTTCTTTATTAAATATCAAGCGTGTCTTCTGCTTTCATCCCGCTCTTCTTACTCTGCAACTCCATTACTAACATAAAATTACTAACTGCTCCATTGCTTATACTCTAAACTAGACCTGCACAACATACTTGTGGCCGACTTGGCTTAGACGTTTAGTCCTTCCGACCAACGATTAAGTGCATTAACGGCCACGTTGAATAGCGGTGTTCAATCTGCACTGCTAACATATAAATAAATAAATAATCCTTCGCCATTGGACAGCCTCATAAATTGGATCGATGGATTGGGGGAAAAAAAAGATGTTTAATAAAACAAGTTCGAAATTTGTCTGTAATGTCCTTTAATTGTTTCACTCCGTTGATCTGCAGCGAAGTCTAGAGGGTATAACATCGATACTTACGGCATGGTCATGTACATGTAGAACACTGACAAAACATAAGTCTAGAGGGTATAATAACGATTCTTATGGCGTGATCATGTACATGTAGAACACTGACAAAACAGAAGTTTAGAGGGTAAAACAACAATACTTACGGCGTGATCAGGTACATGTCGAAAACTGACAAAAAGAAGTCTAGAGAGTAAAAAAAAACAATACTTACGGTGTGATGTAGAACAATGACAGTAAAGCGATCGCTACGATGAGTTTCAGTAATGTTGATTTCAGATTGGTTGCTGTGACTCTCTTTGGAATGTTGGACCTGAAAAAAAAAATTAAAAATTTAAATAAAAACAATCAGGAAATCATTTGTAATATCTGTGCCGGGGGCCGTGGCTTGTTCTGTTTTGTTTTTTTTGTGTCATCATTGACATAGAAGATGGGTTGTGGAGAAGTGAGGGGGGGGGGGTGGTGGTCCACCTCTGAAGGAACTACTATACTTTCTACTTGGGGGGTGGGGGGTATTTTTTCCGGCAAACTGCGTAGTCTTTTGGGAAAAAGGGCAGCCCAAAGCCCTCCCCACCGCCTATTTTTTTTGTGTCATCATTGACATAGAAGATGGGTTGTGGAGAAGTGAGGGGGGGGGGGGGGTGGTCCACCTCTGAAGGAACTACTATACTTTCTACTTGGGGGGTGGGGGGTATTTTTTCCGGCAAACTGCGTAGTCTTTTGGGAAAAAGGGCAGCACAAAGCCCTCCCCACCGCCTAGCTAAGCTACCGTGTGTTAGTGTTTTAATACATATTTTTGTCCAGAATAAAGTTTGTGCACTGCCGTGTTGAGTTGATTAGGGTTCAATTTTTTTAAGTATTTCCAAGAGTGGATTAAATAGCGTTCGTGCTAAGGAATTTTTTTATTATTTGGTTGTTTTTTTATACATTTGAGGGGCCCACGATCAATTTATGGATCATTCAGGCTCCTGGTTTAAATTCAGGGTTCGCCTTCTCTTAGACGAGTTTCCTTCCAAGGCTAACGAGTCCCATCCACCCGGCGTGCTTGGGATAATGGCTTTGGTGGGGATTGAACTCTAAGACAACCAGCTTTTTTGGTTTTATTAAGTTTAGACCGCTTCGCCCCCCCTGCACCCAACTGATCATTTATGGAGTGATCATAGTTTGAGTCCATGCCATTGTTTGTTGATATAAACGCGTAAAATATACTATAAAGATACGCCCCCTGGTTGGTTGAATATAGCTACTTGTGTGCACTTATATAAAATTACTGTTATAGTTATATGCACTGAAGTATACAACTAAGTTACATCCATTGGTAGATCAAGGGTATCAAGGGTAACATCAACTGGCGGGTCAAGGGTAACATCTACTGGTGGATCCAGGGTAACATCATCTGTAGACTCCAGGGTGGCATTCACTGGTGGATCCAGGGTAAAATCCACATATGTTACCAGGGTAACATCCATTGCTGGATCCACGGCAACATCCGTTGATCGATTCAGTGTAACATCCATTAGTGGATCCAGGCGTCACGGGGTGCCTAAAATTTTAATTTACATCTTCCCCTGCACACACATTTTAAATGATCATTTATTACGGTATGCAACCAAATATCCATAAGACCTGTAATAACGTACGCTAGTGAGACCTGGACACTAACCAGAAAAGCAGAGAACCTGCTCAACACATGGGAGAGGAAAATCCTCCGCAAAATTTACGGACCAGTGATAGAAAATGATATCTGGAGAATACGTACAAAGCAAGAACTTTACTATTTTTACACAGAACCACCCATAGTCACAATGATAAAAAAGGCAGAATACGCTGGGCAGGTCATGTTGAAAGGATGCCGGAATGCAGAGCAGCCAAAATTATATACAGGCAGAAGCCTAGGGGCAGATGACTCACCGGTCGCCCAAGGCTGAGATGGATTGATGATGTGGAGACAGATTTACACAAGTTGGGGGTCCGAGCTTGGAGACGGAAAGCCATGGATCGTTCCGAGTGGAAGGATGTGGTGGAGCAGGCCAGGGCCCTACATGGGCTAGAGTGCCTCTGATGATGATGATGCTACCAAATATCGCTTAAAGATAAAGTTAAATGTTATGAAAGCTTTATACCTCATATTAAAAATCCCGTTTAGATTTTTTTTTTATATTACATATTCGTCGCACGCCCAACATCTGCACATCACGTGACCTATTATTATTATTATTTTTATTATTATTATTATTATTATTATTATTATTATTATTATTATTATTATTATTATTATTATTATTATTATTATTAGTGGTGGTGGTGGTTTTAGAAACCGGCGTACCCCAGCCTAGGGCTGGGCTCACCGCGCTGTACATAACATTTAATAAACATAATCTTGAACTTAAAAAATGAACATATATTGATTACATTAAAAAAAACAACATCAATATAAAAACAAAACAAATTTATATAGACTCCAACCATTCCAGAACTATTTACATTTATCTATTTATTTATTGAGGCATTTCTTATATAGTGCTTACCTTAAAGCTCTAAGTGCTTTACAATAACATGTAAACATTTCAAGCCATGGATGGCACCCAGCAGCATCGTTTATCGGTTAGAGTGGGGGAATCAGCCAGGATCGTAGAGTTTAGAGAGATGTGTTTTGAGTGCAGTTTTGAAAGCCTGGATGGTCGGTACTTTGCGGATGTGTAGTGGTCGGGGGGTTCGTGCATTACTCGTGAGGTATAGAACAAAGTGATCATCATAAAATTGTCAGGGGCTTTATATTATTTTTGTTTTAAAAGCCAAATAGTTGTTTATATTATTTTTGTTTTATAAGCCAAATAGTTGTTTATATTATTTTTTTAAGTTAATGTATTAAGATATTCTTCAGTGCTCAGACAACCTAAGGTGGAATCATTAGCACCACCAGTGGCATTTATGAAATTATTCAATGAAATACGGGAAGCTCCCTGACCTACTTGACTACTGCAACCTGCTCCGTGGAATGAGTGTAATCGTGGGCGACCTTAACGTTTACTATGACGTCGCTCCTGATCACCTTACTAGCAAGGTACTTGACATTCTCACAAGGTTTAGCCTTGTCCAGGGCATTAAGCAGCCCACCTACTATCGCAGTGGCCACATCATCGACTGGGTGGTGTACCGTGATGACGACCACTTAGTGGACAGCTGTACTGTGAGTCATATGCTCTCCTCTGACCATGCAGCGGTGCTCACTACACTCAACATAGTTCCCCCAAAGAACCCACCTGTCTACAGGACCGTGCGTGATATACATGCTATAGACAGAGCAGCCTTCAAAGCCGGCATTAAGACAATGCTTTAAGGGCTAGGTGCTGAGCTCAGCGCTCAGCGTCTGGACGATGGCCTCCGAGCACTCTTGGACGAGCACTCCCCTCCCATGGCACGACGTGTCCCTACTGGTCACTCGTCGCCATGGTATACAGGCGTTAGTGACCAACTCCGTCTTGCAAAACTCGTGAGAAGACGCGCTGAAAGACGCTGGGTAAAGACTGGACTGAGTGTCGACAGACAGATCTTTTGGACAATGAAGGAGGCGGTGGCAGAGATTGTACAGAAGGCAAAGGATGACTACTGGAGCTCAAAGGTTGACTCATGTGCATCAATCAAGGCGCTGTTCAGCGCTAGTCACCGTCTTCTTGGCAACAGCAAGAAGTTCACCCTCCCTACCGACATTGCACCAGAGCAACTCCCTGACGCCTTTGCGGACTTTTTCATCACCAGAGTGCAAACGATCAAGGAGGAGCTAGACAGTGCGACCCTTACACCTTCCTCACCGTTCTTAGATGACGTTAGTCAGACATAATCATTTGATAGTTCCTGCCTGTGACTGAGGATGAGGTGAGGTGAGTCATCATCAGGTCTGCTCTCAAGTCTTGTGCCCTCGATCCGATCCCCGTCCCACTGCTTGTAGAATGCCTTGACGTCCTCCTCCCAGCACTCACCTCCATCATAAATTCTTCGATTCTCTCTGGGATCTTCCCTCCCATTTTTAAACGTTCGATAGTCCTGCCACTCCTAAAGAAACCCTCACTTATTCCAAACACACTAAAAAATTACCGCCCCGTCAGCAACCTCTCCTTTCTCTCACAAATCATAGAAAAAACTCATACTCTCTCTGCTGTCTGACTATCTTCACTCTTGCAATCTCTATCCTTCCTCCCAGACCGACTTGGTCATAGCACAGAAACAGCACTGGTCCGAGTCATGAGCGACCTCCTGCGCGCGATGGACGATGGCAAACTCTCTATTCTCACTCTGTTAGATCTCTCTGCTGCATTTGATACCATTGACCACCAGATTCTTCTTGACCGCCTTCATCTTTCTTTCGGACTCACTGGCTCAGTTTTAAACTGGTTTCAATCATATCTTTCTGACAGAACTCAAACAGTCTCTATTTCCAACCGCTTTTCCAAACCTTCAGCCCTATCTATTGGAGTTCCTCAAGGATCGGTCCTTGGGCCTGTCCTTTTCACCCTCTACACTAAACCTCTATCATCTCTCATTAGCCACCACTCAGTTTCCAGTCAATCTTTTGCTGATGACACTCAAATAAGTGACTCTTGCTTTCCTGATCAACTTGATGCCACAATCCTTCGCATACATGAGTGTGTGGACGATGTAAAGCGTTGGATGACTTGCAACAAACTGAAGCTAAATGATGATAAAACGGAAATCCTTCTCATCCACTCTCAAAACAAACCTCTCCTCCACCGCTCCTTCTTCTATATCTATTGGCAACTCTGACATCACACTCTCTTCCTCTGCCAGAAACCTTGGAGTCACGCTTACAGACACCTTCTCCATGGACAAACATGTCACGAATATATGTAGATCAGCATATAACGAAATTAGAAAAATCAGCACCATTAGACACCTCCTCTCTTTTGATGCCACAAAAACGCTCGTCTCTTCACTCA
>CAXITT010000065.1:1537193-1575057 GCA_964033795.1 Lymnaea stagnalis
GAAAAGTACGTGTGTTTTCAATTCTGTTTATAACGAGGTGGTAAGGGCGTGAAAAGTGTCTGGTGAATTAAACCATTCAAACAAACTGGGAGTTTGACATTCTGTTCTCACAGAAAGAACTTTAATCGACAACCATATATACAGATTTAAAAAAATACACAAATGAGCCAGGTCTCAAGTAGAAATGTGTGCGTTCAGACGGGACAGGGAGGAAATGTATATGACAAAAACAAGGAATGGAATGTTTAGAGAATACGTGCCTCTGTTTCAGATTCAAAAATTACTGTTCAAGAAAAAATTATCATCTTGCATTAAATATTTGTACATGTTAAATTTACGAATATTACTTTTAATCTATCAACATGATCTAAAAAAAATTTTTTTTTAAAATATCTAATATATCTTACTCTCTAACTCTGCTACAAATTCTTTCTCAAAAGCCACCATATCACTAGCTCGTTCACCTTCTATAATTCTATGTGTCCGTATTTCCTATGTTGCCAGGACAAAGACGTGTTGAGGGCCAATCCAGTTGTCCTAGACTCTTGTAGGCGGCCTATGTCCTAGACTCTTGTAGGCGGCCTATGTCCTAGACTCTTGTAGGCGGCCTATGTCCTAGACTCTTGTAGGCGGGCTATGTCCTGGACTCTTGTAGGCGGACTATGTCCTAGACTCTTGTAGGCGTGCTATGTCCTAGACTCTTGTAGGTGGCCTATGTCCTAAGAAAGATCACAGACGTCGATGAAGATCGGCTGCTGTTCTTCGAGGACGAAGAGACGAAGGAAGAAGAAGAATTTCTAATTCCAGAACGTTCAAAATTTACAAGGTGCTCAATGTTAAATGCATTTCCATTTCATGTTACTTTAGTTTCTATAATTTTCAGGATTATCTATACGTTTTTATCATTGTCCTTGAATGTTATGAAATCAGATTTAAAGATATTTTAAAAGATTTTAGAAATGAGCGTAGAAGATATTAAATGTATTTTCCTTAGAATAGCCAAGGCTATTCGAGAAGCTTTATAAGAAGCTATGGAAGAAGCTATACAAAAAGCTTTAAAGGAAGCTATACCCGAATCTATACTAGAAGCTTCAAAACACAAGCTATACCAGGAGCTATAAAAGAAGCTTTACAAGAAGCTATACAAGAATGTATGCAAGAAGACATACATGATTGCTTAGGTTACAATGTAGACATAGTTAACATAATTTATTGTATCTAAGGTAAACTTTGTAACGCTGATGGTGTTTGCGAGAAAGGAATACTCTCACCGAGAGGATGTCTTAATGAAATATTGCATAATTGCATACTATACCAGACATATATATACATATATATATAAAGGAGGCTTCATTATACAGTTGAGTAACGTTACCGTTTGTAGTATAATGTTACTGATATAACTGATTGTTATAAAAACAGCAAAGAACTGATACAGAAAAGCCATTTTTATATGAAACATGACTGATGATTAGTTACTTGTTTCTTTGCTGGCGTGTCTCCTGAGATATGTTATATTATTAATTAACAAGATGGCAGATCCCAGTATCCATGTCATGGCACTGTGTAGACTGTAAGAAGGTAGAGTTTTACCTGAATTTTGCAAAAAAGATTCGGAATTGTTGACCCATGTCTGTGCCCAAAGCTGAATGTCATGCGCATTGCATAGATTAATAACTATAATCATAATAATAATTTTAACAAACACGGACGATTCAGATAACTGACGGCCTCTCGTCATGTATCTCATTTTAATTTTAACGTCTTACACATTAAATTCAATGATTAAAATATTTACTCCTTAACAAACTTCACAATATATGTATGAGTTTTCGTTAATGCAAGCCTTATGTCTTTCTCTAACTTTAATCAGTGTCTAAATTGTTATTCAACTGAAGTGACATTGATAATCCACTCTAAGAAAAGTATAGCGTGGTATGAGATTATTCTAATTAAGATATTCTTAATTTCTTCTATTGACAAAACTTTGAATAAAAAATAAAATAACTTTTATCGCCATAGCGGTCGCGAAAAATCGATTGTGAATGCTTGCCCTAAATAGACTCACACAACCTTAAGTTCATTGATTATCATTTGGTAAATCCACACATGTTCTCTTTTTCCATCTTCGAAACATTTCTTAAATATTAATCAGCCACATGCTCTGTTACATAAGCTTACGACATCTGTGACGGTTAATCTCTTTAACACGCATGTCTAAGGAAGCATTATTTTCCTCTTTTAGTTTCTGAAGTGTGTATTTTGAAAATCAATAGATCAAAGGGTGGGGGTGTGAGGTCGGGGAAGGATTTGTGGTCTAGTCCACTGGAATGATACGTGGTCTAGTCGACTGGAATGGTACGTGGTCTAGTCCGCTGGAATGGTACGTGGTCTAGTCCACTGGAATGGTATGTTCTTTGTTAAGTCCAGAGGAATAGTGTGTAGCGAGGACATTTTTGGATTCATCCACTAGAATACCTTGCCCTATAGATCTGTGTCATGTTATTTGTTTTTCGAGTGCTCTATACTAAACTGCTTGTATAAAGTACGAACATTTCGTCACAAAATGGCGGGGTGGAAACTTAACTGTAGGAAATATCTATTTGTTTGATCGCCTTCCTGACAACAACATCACATGACATATATACGTTATCTTACACAATCATGAGACACATATAAGAAATCTTACAACATCACATGACATATATAAATAATCTTACACAATCATGAGACACATATAAGAAATCTTACAACATCACATAACATATATAAGTAATCTTACACAATCATGAGACACATATAAGAAATCTTACAACATCACATGACATATATAAGTAATCTTACACAATCATGAGACACATATAAGAAATCTTACAACATCACATGACATATATAAGTAATCTTACACAATCATGAGACACATATAAGAAATCTTACAACATCACATGACATATATAAGTAATCTTACACAATCATGAGACACATATAAGAAATCTTACAACATCACATGACATATATAAGTAATCTTACACAATCATGAGACACATATAAGAAATCTTACAACATCACATGACATATATAAGTAATCTTACACAATCATGAGACACATATAAGAAATCTTACAACATCACATGACATANTATATATATATATATATAAGAATGAACTAGGGTGACATAACGCTTACAGGGAGATATGATGTACGTACGTTCGGATTCCTAAAAACAACCATAGTTATTTTCTATTATTTTTCGGAAATCGAATAAATTAAAATGCGCAAAAAATATTCTAAATCCACTTTTATTTTAGTAAAAGTTTAAGTATTATTATTATAAATTACAAATACATTTAAAGTATCGACTAAGGAACTATTTTAAGCATTTTATAATGTTTAAAAGTTATGAAAAATAAAAAAAAATAAAAAATCATGATCAAAGAATTACACCATAATCACATTTATCGGGAAAACTCAAACATAGTCGTTTTTAGTGCGTCTTTTAGTGCGTTATTAACATTGTGAAATAAAATCTTAAATTAATTTGTTCTAAATAATCACGCAAATGACGTCATAGTGGGAATAGCCTATTCCGCCAAAACTCTTAGGTTTCTTTAAATTTAATAACCGCGCGTGACAAAACTGGTAATGTACTTACCCTTCTTTAAAAGTAAAATTAATAAACAAAATTGATTGCGTTTTTAATTGTTAATAAAACACGCACACACATTTTTGCTTTGTATATTTTTACATTTAAAAAGTTTTGCCTTTTTGATTCCAAAAATATACCTTTATTAATTTTATAACTTAATAAATAATAACCTTCAAATATAATTCTAATAAGAAAATGCAGTTTAAGTCAATCAGTGCAGCGCAACTAAATAGCATTCACTAATCCACTTATACTTCATACAAATAAGAACGAATCATATGAAGTTCAAAATATTTTTGTTTGGGTATGGGAGGAACAACAATCTGTGAAGATGTTCTAAATTTTTTTAAATCTGGGTGTGGGAGAGGTTGGTCACTTTGCCCCAGGCAGCATAATATACGTCTCAAAATAAAGGAATGAATGCGATAAATAATTAATCTTCTTGGGTACATTCATATCAGAGGTTGGAAATAGGATGTGTACATTTGTACGTGGATGACAATATATTAAATCCAATAGTATTATATTTTTGAAAAATGAGATACTA
This sequence comes from Lymnaea stagnalis, assembly GCA_964033795.1. Taxonomy (NCBI): domain Eukaryota; kingdom Metazoa; phylum Mollusca; class Gastropoda; family Lymnaeidae; genus Lymnaea; species Lymnaea stagnalis. The sequence goes on from CAXITT010000065.1 coordinate 1,541,388, forward strand.
CATTCTCTTTTTACAAATATGTGTATGTTCATCTCGTCCAAGGCAGCACAAGACACGTCTCAAAATTAAGGAAGGAATTTGATAAATAATTAATTTTCTTAAGTAAATACATGTCGGAGGTATAGGAAATAAGTTGTGTAAATTCTTTCGTGGATGACAACAGAGTTAACTCCTCTGGTATTGCATTTGTAAAAAAAAGGGATGCTACATTCTTTTTTTTTTTTTTTTTTTCAAATATTTGTTGGTTTATTTTTCCCAAAAACAATACAAGATACGTTCCAAAATAAAGGAATTAATATGATAAATAATTAACCTTCTTGGGTAAATACATATCGGAGATAGGAAAAAAGCATGTGTACATTTTTACGTGGATGACAATATATTAAAATCATAGGGTATTATATTTGTAAAAATTTCTTTTTAGAAATAAACATACGTTTATCAATTAAAAAAATCAATGGCATTAACAAATCGTGGGCACATTTCTATAAGTACATCCATGAATATCAAAGGTCAATCATTTTACACACTTTAAAATTAAATTTTGATAAATAAAGATGGGTTAATATTTAAGGAGAAATCAAAAAAATGTTGTTGTGACTTTGCAAAAAGTCAAGATGTTTGTATTTTTATGAGGTAACAATATATTTTTTTTATAAAAAGACAGTCAACTCTGATATAGGCGTGAAAAACAGTTGCCAGATTGTACTTACATAAAATTATTCTTTGTTTTAAAATTTTCTGATAATGTATATTTTTTTTAAAAAGGCAAAATGTGTTTTAAATTTTGATGACTATATCAATACGTATCGAATTTCCCTAATACAAAATATTTATATCATATATAGAGTTTTTGTTGTAAATTTATGATTATATTTTTTTTTTAATTTTGAGAGAACAATGTTGTATTTCAAGGGTACGAAAGGGGGTAGATCAAAAATATTTCTATAGCATAGTAAGTATCCCTCAATTAACTTCTATAGTGACAAAAGTTATATAATTAGTGATAATTTAGACTGAGTAATTAAAAGTCATGTTTAGAGGGGGAAAAGTAGTTAAGAAGCGTGAAAGTGTGTAGTGTACGCGTATCATGTATAGCAGATAAACACTTCTCAAAACTTAATGATGTTAGAAACGTAAATATCAATACATTCGAAAAGTTATGAATTGTGATGAGTTTTGGCAATAGCAGTTAGAAATCATCGCAAAGGACCTACCAGTATTATCCCGATAACATCGGGTCATTTATTCTAGTATATAAATAATCTTACAGCAACATGTGACATACATGAGTAGTCTTACATTATCACGTGACATATGTGTTTAATAACTCATCCAAAATTTTTCACATTTCTGCACCCGAGTAACCTAACCGTATTAATCAATTATTTTCTTGATGCCCAGCCAGACGTCAGCACTACGTGGCATACATAAGTAATCCTTCTTTTGTCATGTGATTATGAAATTATTAAAGAATAGTTGTCCCATCTTGTTCATGGAGATGATTCAGGGCCTCCCATAAAGTATCACGGTGGCGTATTGTTCTCAATGGGAATTGTGGTGAATAATCCACCTCCAGGATGCGATGTTTAATAAGAATCCACCATGCTCTTTCTAACTTCATCTGGTTTATCCAGTGTTTTGTTGGTGTATTTCTTTTAAATTATTTAGCCGTGTTGTTGTCTGATATGTAACTTGACTTGGTTCTTCTAAAAGCTGATGGCACTAAGTAATCGCTATCTTCCTTACATTACACGTGGATCTTCTTAACGCCGATAGCACTAAGTAATCGTTATCTTCCTTAAATTACACCAGGACGGTTTCTACATACTTTGCCGCTATGGCAAACGTGGTGTCTTACATAATTGATCGATGATGCTTGATGACAGTGACTACTGACCAAAAGGAGAGGTTTCACATTCCGTCTATTTAGCTCCTTGTTTACATTGGGTTCCCTTAAACTTATATTGCTTTATGGACTTATAAGCCAGTCAGATAAATGACAGCTCCCTGTCTTAAAATACAGTTTTTAAAAAAAAAAAAAAATTTACAAAAGAAATACAGTAAACTTTCAACTTCACACGTATACACTCCAGAAAAAAAACAACAAAAAGACACAAGTTAAGAACCGCTGATTTCAAGATTATATAAAGGTAAGAATTAAATCTGTTTTCATCGACTGTTAAATAATTCCAAACAAGTCCGGCGTCAGGATTTTATATTATCCAATCTGCTTCTGATCCTTTCAGAGGCTTTAAGTATGTGTGTATGCAAAGCTCTGTTATGTATTTCTTTTTAAAAAAGAATCTCTTCAATAAATAGTTTAATAATGATTATTTAAAATGCATGATTTAAAAGCAGACAAAAATTAAACATTTGATGGATGTATTTGAAATGGAAGGACGAGAATCAGTAACGAAAGAGAACACACGAACTTTGAAGAAATATTTGGTTTAAATAAAAGTAAACATGAATACAAATAGATTTAAATGATCTCAGCTGAAACATTTTGATAGAATTGCGTGTTTTTCTAGCACTAACAAGAAACAACAACAAAAGAACAACGACACCTTTATAATTAAAACTATTTAATTCTGGTACACTTTTGTTATAAATGAAAGGACTGCTTTCAAGCGTAGTAAATGAATTAAATAGTGAAGCGAGGTATGTGGAAGCTTGAAATAAGATGACAGGACCAAAAAAAAACAAGGACGTTTCGGCATAAGGCCTATTTCAAAATAGGAATTAATCAAAAAAGGCCTTTTCTGTGAGAAAAAAAAATCAACATTTTTTTCTCCTTAAAATTGTCATATAATAGCATCTTGCTTCAATCAATAATTCATAAATACTTCCTGCCTACTGTTTAAACACGTTTAGCCTTCAAAATCTTCACGGAGAAGGGCGGGCTGGTCGTTCTTGGACTACGTGATACCAAATGGCTCATGGACTTGGCTTTTGTCGTTGGCATTACACATGAGCTGTATGTACTCAACAAGAAGTTGCAAGACCAGGCGCAGCTTGTCATTGTTGACGATGACAATGTCCCGGCAATCCGCTCAGACGTGTGTTATGGTTCACTAAGAAACATCTGCCATTTCCAAAAATAAAAAAAGTACTCATGGATTCAGAAACACCATTTAGTAGTAAGTATACTGACGTCATGCAGAGCTGCAGGAATAATTTTATGACATGTTTTTAGACTTCAAAACACACAGAGCCACTTTTCAACTTTTTGTTGATCATATCTCCTTTAGTCCCCTTCCCCCAACTCCCCACTTTCGCTTCAAATGGAGCTGATTGAAATTCAGTGCAGTTCTAAGTTCAGGGTGTGAATGAAGAAATAAGCACGGACAATTAATGAGAGCATTGCCCCCCCCCCTCCACCTTCCCTGAGATTTCCTGGTTGCTCAAGCGGATCATGTTTTTTTTTTTGGAGTACCTATCTGTGTGAAAAGCTCTTTTCCCACTATGAACTTTAACAAGTCAAAGTTCAGTGTGAAACTTACCGATGAGCATCTTCAAACTATTCTGAGGGTCTCAATTTCTTCCTCACACAAGCCAAATGTTGCTCAGCTTTGTAAGAAGAAACGCTGCAAAGTCTCTGGCAACTAGGAGTAGGAGGAAGAAAGTGAAGCCTAGTTCGGGAGAACCCTTAATGTTTTATTTTGTTATTAATAAAAGTTGAGCAGATTGTGCAAGTAGTACTTCATTGAATTTGTAATCGGTATTTTTCACTTAATGCCATCCAATCTTACTCAGACTCTACCTCCTGCTGCCCCCGGATGATTTGAGTTTGAGATCCCTGATGTATATCTTTATCATATCATAACTATACCACGATTGCTCATTCATCCGTCCGTTCTGTCTCCTTCACTATTTATTGAGACTTTTTTTTTTACATTGAGCTCAAGAAGCCGTGGTAGAATTTGCTTCTGTGACTAGACATGTTGACTTCCTAAGGAGACTTTAACCATCAATGAGTGCTTTATATGGATTGGTCGCGATGCTGAGGATGTGATGGTCTGCTGCGATGCTCCTCCAGTTGTGTAGTTGGAGACGGGACGAGGACTCTTTGATAGCTTTAGAGAGCAACTTTGAGTGTTTGATCAAACGAAGCCATCGCTGATATCATCCCATTTCATCGGAGGTAATACATGTGTTACACAGATGTCTACGTTGTGGTATAGATGTAAGATAAGATAAGATTCTTTTAGTGATCCAAATAAATGGACATGACATGTTTTTTTATTGTATTATACATTTTCAGATAAAAAATAAAACATATTTATAATAAATTATATAAAGATGAAGTTATACATATAATAAAATGGAAATACTTATAATGTAAGGTAGAGACCGATCGAAAGGGATTTTCTGATTTCGGCCGAAACCGAAATAGGCCGAAAGTTTAAAATGACTTTCGGCTGAAACTAAAAAAATACCGAAATTTTAAACATGACTTGCGGCAGAAACCGAAAAAATACCAAAAGTTAAAATGACTTTCGGCCGAAACCGAAGCCAAAACCGAAAATGAAATATTTAGATATTTTGAAATTCGTACCCGCATTCTGCAAACATCGAAAATGATGGGGGAAAGTATAAATATTTACATTCTTTTTATTAAAAAATGAGATAATCGTGAATATTAATAAATAAACATCTAATATAACATCTTGTTTTTAAAGATCCTTTAGTTTGTTCTTAAAGATCGCTTCGTTTGTTGTTAAAGATCGTTCAGTTTTTTGTGAATAGACGCTTTATTTGTTCTTAAAGATCGGTGAGTTTGTTGTTAAAAATCGTTTATTTTGTTTTTTAAGATAGCTTAGTTTGTTATTAAAGATCGTTTAGTTTTTGTTTAAAGATCTTTTAGTTTGTTATTAAAGATCGCTTAGTTTTGTTTAAAGATCTTTTGGTTTGTTGTTAAAGATCATTTAGTTTGTTCAAAAAAGATCGCTTAGTTTTTTCTTAAAGATCGTTTAGTTCGTGTTATTAAAAGATCATTTAGTTTGTTCATAAAGATCTTTTACTTTGTTCTTAAATATCGCTTAGTTGTGTTTAAAGATCATTTAGTTTGTTTTTATAGATCTATAGTTTGTTTTTTAAAATCTTTTAGTTTGTTCTTAAAGATCGCTTTTTTGTTATTGAATAACACTTAGTTTTTTTCATAAAGGTCGGATCGCTTAGTTTGTTCTTATAGATCTTTTAGTTTATTCCTAAAGAACATTTAGTTTTCTGTAAGTAAATGCAACACAGAAACTCTTCGAAAGGTTATGAAAGATGGCTAATTATTTGATCTTCTATAAATCTCACCTACATTCTGACTGTGACCTATGGTTTGATTAGATCTCCTTTTATTATCACCTACATTCTGACTGTGACCTATGGTTTGATTAGATCTCCTTTTATTCTCACCCACATTCTGACTGTGACCTATGGTTTGATTAGATCTCCTTTTATTCTCACCCACATTCTGACTGTGACCTATGGTTTGATTAGATCTCCTTTTATTCTCACCCACATTCTGACATTCATCTAGGACCCCAATGACCTGATCCCTGCCATCAGCCACCAGATCTCATTGAACCCACAACCTGGCAAACCAGTTGTTTGGACATTCCAGCAATACCTGAGTGTCTTGTCTGCATTGTATGTTAGAGGTTTCCATAGGTAAGAACATGGTATTTTGGAGGTTTCAAAAGGTAAGAACATTGTCTGTTGGAGGTTTTCATAGGTAAAAACATGGTATGTTGGAGGTTTCCATAGGTGAGAACATTGTATGTTAGAGTTTTCACTAGGTAAGAACATCCTAGAAACATCTAAAAGCTTTGAACAGCTCATTATTTTATGAGCGTGTGTTTTTTTTTAAAATGTGGTGGCAAGCTGTTCGATTAAAAATTCATTTTATAATTCCAAAAATTCATCATTCGCATTTGATTTATATCTATCCTTTGTCCGTTTGTAATCACTTGTGTTATAATTATAGCTGAGTGAGCTTCTTTGGGAGATTAAATCAACATAAAAAAATATCTTAAGGCAACTTTTGATGTTTAAAATTTAATTAATAACCTAAATGGGATTTAATCAAAAAGAACATCAACCGCGAAATTAGCGTAAATAAAGAGGTCTTGTTTGCTGAATAGATAAACAAAATAGTTAATTCGTTTATTGTTCCATGGAAAGTTTCCATAGGCAAATGTTGATTATTGCCTCAAATCAAGAAACCATTTGTAAACATTTTAATATAATCTACTTTTATCTGCCTGCATGGACATGCATGGTATCTATAAGGCTACGAGCTGTGTAAAATATGCAGCTTGAAATGAAACGACAGAAACAGGGTAGGAATCATGTTTCATCTTGACGTCGATTTATGTGAGCCCTGGAATGGGTAGGGGTGGCCTCATGATGATGATTATAGTTAAAAAACTTTCCAATAATTGACTGCAACTTAAATCACTCAGTTTACCCCAAGTCACCTCCGTTCCAACATTGCTTAACAAATTCATTCACATAAATTGGTTTTGATTCAATTTCCGGCAACCAATTTCAAGCTTTCATACAACTAATAGTTCTTAACCCATAGCCAAAACAAAACTAAAAAAAAATCAAAAATGGTGGTGAGCTGCGATTGATCCGTCAGTGCGACTCTAATCTGGTTGACCGTCAGTGCGACTCTAATCTGGTTGATCCGTCAGTGCGACTCTAATCTGGTTGATCCGTCAGTGCGACTCTAATCTGGTTGACCGTCAGTGTGACTCTAATCTGGTTGATCCGTCAGTGTGACTCTAACCTGGTTGACCGTCAGTGTGACTCTAATCTGGTTGACCGTCAGTGTGACTCTAATCTGGTTGATCCGTCAGTGCGAATCTAATCTGGTTGACCGTCAGTGTGACTCTAATCTGGTAGATCCGTCAATGCGACTCTAATCTGGTTGATCCGTCAGTGAAACACTAATCTGGTTGACCGTAAGTGTGACTCTAATCTGGTTGACCGTCAGTGTGACTCTAATCTGGTTGACCATCAGTGTGACTCTAATCTGGTTGATCCGTCAGTGAAACACTAATATGGTTGACCGTCAGTGTGACTCTAACCTTGTTCATCCGTCAGTGCGACTCTAATCTGGTTGACCGTGAGTGTGACTCTAATCTGGTTGATCCGTCAGTGCGACTATAATCTGGTTGATCCGTCAGTGCGACTCTCTTCTGGTTGACCGTCAGTGTGACTCTAATCTGGTTGACTGTCAGTGTGACTCTAATCTGGTTGACTTTTCAGTGCGACTCTAATCTGGTTGACCGTCATTGTGAATCTAATCTGGTTGATCCGTCATTGCGACTCTAATCTGGTTGACCGTCAGTGTGACTCTAATCTAGTTGATCCGTCAGTGCGACTCTAATCTGGTTGACCGTCACTGTGACTCTAATATGGTTGATCCGTCAGTGCGACTCTAATCTGGTTGATCCGTCAGTGCGACTCTAATCTGGTTGACCGTCAGTTCGACTCTAATCTGGTTGATCTGTCAGTGCAACTCTAATATGGTTGACCGTCATTGCGACTCTAATCTGGTTGATCCGTGATTGCGACTCTAATCTTGTTGATCAGTCAGTGCGACTCTAATCTGGTTGATGGGTCAGTGCGACTAAAATCTGGTTGACCGTCAGTTTGACTCTAATCTGCTGACCGTTAATGCGACTCTTATCTGGTTGACTGTCAGATTGACTCTAAGCTGGTTGATCAGTCAGTGCGACTCTAATCTGGTTGATTGGTCAGTGCGACTCTAATCTGGTTGATCCGTCAGTGAGACTCTAATCTGTTTGGCCGTCAGTGTGACTCTAATCTGGTTCACCGTCAGTGCGACTCTAATCTGGTTGACCATCAGTGCGACTATCATCTGGTTGACCGTCAGTGTGACTCTAATCTGGTTCACCGTCAGTGCGACTCTAATCTGGTTGACCGTCAGTGCGACTCTTATCTGGTTGACCGTCAGTGTGACTCTAATCTGGTTTACTGTCAGAGTGACTTTAACCCGGTTGAGCCGTCAGTGCGACTCTAATCTGGCTGACCGTCAGTGCTACTCTAATCTGGTTGATCCGTCAGTGCGACTCTAATCTTGTTGACCGTCAGTGTGACTATAACCTGGTTGATCCATCAGTGCGACTCTAATCTGGTTGACCGTCAGTGTGACTCTAATCTGATTGATCCGTCAGTGCGACTTTAATCTGGTTGACCGTCAGTGTGACTCTAATCTGGTTAACCCTTCAGTGCGACTCTAATCTAGTTGACCGTCAGTGTGACTCTAATCTGGTTGATTCGTCAGTGCGACTCTAATCTGGTTGACCGTCAGTGTGACTCTAATCTGGTTGATTGGTCAGTGCGACTCTAATCTGGTTGACCGTCAGTGCTACTCTAATCTGATTGATCCGTCAGTGCGACTCTAATCCTTTTGACCGTCAGTGTGACTATAACCTGGTTGATCCGTCAGTGCGACTCTAATCTGGTTGACCGTCAGTGTTACTCTAATCTGATTGATCCGTCAGTGAGACTTTAATCTGGTTGACCGTCAGTGTGACTCTAATCTGGTTGACCCTTCAGTGCGACTCTAATCTGGTTGACCGTAAGTGTGACTCTAATCTGGTTGACCGTAAGTGTGACTCTAATCTTGTTGATTCGTCAGTGCGACTCTAATCTGGTTGATCCGTCAGTGCGACTCTAATCTGATTTACCGTCACTGTGACTCTTATATGATTGATCCGTCAGTGTGACTCTAATCTGGTTTACCGTCATTGCGACTCTAATCTAATTTACCGTCAGTGCGACTCTAAGCTGGTTGACCGTCAGTGCGAATCTAATCTGGTTGATCCGTCAGTGCGACTCTAATCTGGTTGACCGCCAGAGTGACTCTAATCGAGATGACCGTCAGTGTGTCTCTAATCTGGTTGACCGTCAGTGCGACTCTAATCTGGTTGATCCGTCAGTGCGACTCTAATATGGTTGACCGTCATTGCGACTATAATCTGGTTGATCCGTCATTGCGACTCTAATCATGTTGATCCGTCAGTGCGACTTTAATCTTTTTGATCCGTCAGTGCGACTTTAATCTGGTTGACCGTCAGTGTGACTCTAATCTGGTTGATCCGTCAGTGCGACTCTAATCTGGTTGATCCATCAGTGCGACTCTAATATGGTTGACCGTCAGTGCGACTCTAATCTGGTTGATCCGTCAGTACGACTCTTATATGGTTGATCCGTCAGTGCGACTCTAATCTGGTTGATTGGTCAGTGTGACTCAAATCTGGTTGACCGTCAGCGTGACTCTAATCTTGTTGACAGTCAATGCGACTCTAATCTGGTTAAAGGTCAGTGTGACTCTAATCTGGTTGACCGTCATTGCGACTCTAATCTGGTTGATCCGTCAGTGCAACTCTAATCTGGTTGACCGTCAGTGCCAATCTAATCTGGTTGATCCATCAGTGCGACTCTAATCTGGTTGACCGTCAGAGTGACTCTAATCGAGTTGACCGTCAGTGTGTCTCTAATCTGGTTGACCGTCAGTGCGACTCTAATCTGGTTGACCGTCATTGCGACTCTAATCTGGTTGATCGGTCAGTGCGACTCTAATCTGGTTGATGCCTCAGTGCGACTTTAATCTGGTTGAACATCAGTGTGACTCTAATCTGATTGATCCGTCAGTGCGACTCTAATCTATTTGATCCGTCAGTGCGACTCTAATCTGGTTGACCATCAGTGTTACTCTAATCTGATTGATCCTTCAGTGCGACTCTAATCTTGTTGACCGTCAGTGTGACTATAACCTGGTTGATCCGTCAGTGCGACTATAATCTGGTTGACCGTCAGTGTGACTCTAATCTGATTGATCCGTCAGTGCGACTCTAATCTGGTTGACCGTCAGTGTGACTCTAATCTGGTTGACCCTTCAATGCGACTCTAATCTGGTTGAAGGTTAGTGTGACTGTAATCTGGTTGATTCGTCAGTGCGACTCTAATCTGGTTGACTGTCAGTGTGACTCTAATCTGGTTGATCCGTCAGTACGACTCTAATATGGTTTACCGTCACTGTGACTCTAATATTGTTGATCCGTCAGTGTGATTCTAATCTGGTTGACCGTCAAAGTGACTCTAATCTGGTTGACCGTCATTGCGACTCTAATCTGGTTGACCGTCAGTGCGACTCTAATCTGGTTGACCGTCAGTGCGAATCTAATCTTGTTGATCCGTCAGTGCGACTCTAATCTTGTTGACCGTCAGAATGACTCTAATCGAGTTGACCGTCAGTGTGTCTCTAATCTGGTTGACCGTCAGTGCGACTCTAATCTGGTTGATCCGTCAGTGTGACTCTAATATGGTTGATCCGTCATTGCGACTCTAATCTGGTTGATCCGTCAGTGCGACTCTAATCTGGTTGATTGGTCAGTGCGACTCAAATCTGGTTGACAGACAGTGTGACTATAATCTTGATTACCGTCAGTGCGACTCTAATCTGGTTGATCCGACAGTGCGACTCTAAGCTGGTTGATTGGTCAGTGCGACTCTAATCTGGTTGATCCGTCAGTGTGACTTTAATCTTGTTGATCCGTCAGTGCGACTTTAATCTGGTTGATCCGTCAGTGCGACTCTAATCTGGTTGATCCGTCAGTGCGACTCTAATCTGGTTGACCGTCAGTGTTACACTAATCTGATTGATCCGTCAGTGCGACTCTAATCTTGTTGACCGTCAGTGTGACTATATCCTGGTTGATCCGTCAGTGCGACTCTAATCTGGTTGACCGTCAGTGTGACTCTAATCTGATTGATCCGTCAGTGCGACTTTAATCTGGTTGACCCTTCAGTGCGACTCTAATCTGGTTGACCGTAAGTGTGACTCTAATCTGGTTGATTCGTCAGTGCGACTCGAATCTGGTTGACTGTCAGTGTGACTCTAATCTGGTTGATCTGTCAGTGTGACTCTAATATGGTTTACCGTCACTATGACTCTAATATTGTTGATCCGTCAGTGTGACTCTAATCTGGTTGACCGTCAGTGTGACTCTAATCTGGTTGACCGTCATTGCGACTCTAATCTGGTTTACCGTCAGAGTTACTCTAATCTGGTTGACCGTCAGTGCGATTCTAATCTGGTTGATCCGTCAGTGTGACTCTAATATGGTTGACCGTCATTGCGACTCTAATCTGGTTGATCCGTCAGTGCGACTTTAATCTGGTTGATCCGTCAGTGCGACTCTAATCTGGTTGATTGGTCAGTGCGACTCAAATCTGGTTGACAGTCAGTGTGACTCTATTCTTGTTTACCGTCAATGATACTTTAATCTTGTTGAAGGTCAGTGTGACTCTAAACTGGTTGTCCGTCAGTGCGACTCTAATCTGGTTGACCGTCAGTGCGACTCTAATCTGGTTGATAGCAATTTTATTTTAATGTAAAGTACCCATATTATTTTAATACCTATGGATATCATTATCCTATCATGACTTGACCTGGGTTGCTGAGCCAAACGACCTGTCCGATTCCTTGACTGAATATTTAGACCCCTTTCACAATGGCGCTCAAGATGACGTTGTAGGATTCGCCTCTGTGTACTTGAAAATTGATACATTTACTTCTCCAAGGTGGGCTATTACCATCAAATATGTTTTCATATGTATTAGTCGAAATGTTATATATATGTGATTGTGTGTACAATTACCATTATTAAATTATATGGGACAAATCTGGCTAAATAATATAATCAGTCGAAATTGTGTTGTTTTTTTAAAATTTAAAATATTGCGTTGATTGTCAGAACTACCTAGAGCCGGGAGACTTTCCGATACCTAATATTTTTGAAAACTCTTTTTTTTTCGGATACCCAAACCTTGTCACATTGAGAACATTGCTTTCTTATACAGTGTAATAAGCCTACCGCACAACATACAAAGTTAAGCTGATTGATGTCAAATGACAGGAAAAAATTGGATTTTTTTCTCCTCTGCTAAATATCAATGACTGAACGCTTAGAATAAAATCCAAGGTCACATTGTTTTTCCTGGCGTGTATTCTATGATTTAATTTATATAAACATTTGCTGATCGCATTATTCAAGTCTTGGTAATAGAGTTAACCTGGATGGAATGACAGTGGTCGGAATTGTTTTACCAGTTTTTAAAAATAAAAATGTAGCAGACACTAGGCATAACTACGAGACTAATAATACTGGAACTAAAACAGACGTCGTGTGTTCAAATAAAGGACTTTCGGGTCGTCGATGACCTTTTTACAATATACAATCACATTTATAATTACTTTTGTAAACCTTTCTTTCACCGATGGGATCCCGATCCCGGATGAATCCCAATCGGATCTCCTCTCTCGCTAGGATCTCGTTTTTAGGTAGGATCCTGTTTTGATACCGTTTCTCCGATGGGATCCCTTCTCCCGATAACATTGGCTTATCGGTGGGTTCCACTTTATTGTTGGATGTCGCGCCCCTTTAGGATCCTATTCCTTGTTGGGATCATTTATTCGGTGGGATTCTGTTCCCGGTAGGATTACTAAGGGTATGTGGAATGGTAAGCTGCTGTGAAAGCAAGTTTCATTGTGTCAGAGGGAGGAGATCGCAAAATCAGGCCGACCATTTTAAGGAGGAGAGTTTCTGAAGCGTTGCATGATGAAAGTGTGTGTTGTCTTATCCGCAGACGAAAGGCTGATTTTTGCAAATGTAAGCCTTAGCAGAAATACTGTTGCTGATCGGGTTTGAGAGATGGCGACTGATGTGAAAACACAGCTGACCGAAAAAGGCAAAGACTTTGTTGCATTCTCACTTGTTGCCAATGAAAGTAATGAGACGACTGACACTGCAGAGCTCTTCATCCTCGGATTGGACTCTAGCTTGAATGTTACAGAAGCAATATTTGACGCAAAATCTATGAACGGGACAACGACAGGAAAATACATTTTTTGACAATATATGTTAAAGTTTAACCAGCATGAACCTGCCTTGGGACAAACTTGTTGGACTTAAAACAGATGGAGCACTGGCGATGTGTGGCGGAAAAGTGGACAAGTTTGAAAGAGGTGTTTAAAGATGCAGGAGAACTGTACTGGTGAACTGATAGCATGTTACAGCATCATACACTGTGTGGTAAAGTCCTCAATAATGAAGGTGTAATAAGCACTGTAACAAAAACCGTCAACTTTATCAGAACCAAAGGTCTTAATCACCGCAAATTTCATTATTTTTTGCAAGAAATTGACTCAATGTTCGGTGACATGCCTTATCATACAGAAGTGCGTTAGATAAGTCGGGGAAAAATTCTTCGAAGATTTGTCCAGCTGATCGAAGAAATCTGTAACTTCTTGAACAGCAAAGTAAAAAAACTCCACAGTTTTTCGTGATAAAAAGGGAAAATGTGAGTTGGCGTTTCTGTCTGACATAATAATAATAATAATAATAATAATAATAATAATAATAATAATAAAGTTCATTTCAAAAACACGCTTCATCCCCAAAGGCTCGAAGCGCGGTACAAAGTCAACAAAAAACAAATCTATAATTTACCACATTTAAAACAAACGCAACACTACAAAAACTAATTACAAGCATACAATGGCAAAGTCTTTCTAGCCATTTCAACCATGAGCAACACAACCATTGTACATTACTGGAAAATATAGTAGACAATCATCCCAGAAGGTGTTTGTGAAATAGATGTGTCTTTAAATCGGTTTTAAAGGACTCCAGTGTCTGGTTGTTTATAAGATCGACAGAAAGGGTGTTCCAAATTGTTGGACCAGCAAATGCGAAAGTGCGCTTCCCGTAAGTCTCAAGGCAAACACGTGGTGTCGAGAGTTTGCGGAGCTCTCTAGTGGGTACATAAGGCGTCAGCAGCTCTTTCAGATAGGACGGTGCCAGGTCATGTAAGCAGCGGTAGCACAAAGTTGCGATTTTGTACTATATGCGTGCACGCACCAGCAGCCAGTGCAACTCTCTCAGAAGTGTTTTTTCATGGTCGAACTTGCGTTTGCGGAGAACAATGCGAGCCGCATTATTCTGTGCTATTTGAATTTTATCCAGGAGCGTAGCTGGAAGACCCACCATGAGAGCATTGCAATAGTCCATGCGTGATAGCACAAATGAAAACATCAGCCTCTTTGTTGCATCAATTGTTAGGAAGGGCCTGATGTGACTAATCCTGCGCAGCTCCAGAAAAATCACCTTGCATAGCATGTTACTATGACTTTCAAAAGTTAGTCTTATATCTAGGTAGACATCCAGGTACCGCACTGTTTGAGCTAACTCAATACGCACACCTGAGAGAGTAATGGATGTCGTGATATTTGCAGATTTCTGCTTCTGAGCGGTCGCGATGGGGAGCAGCTCAGTCTTATCATCATTTAATTTGAGCTTGTTAATGGTCATCCAGTGCTTAACCGACTACATTGCCTTCTGTGTCATACTGAGCAGCTGAGGGAACTGAGAAGGGATCACGGATTGATGAAGTTGTGTATCGTCCGCCTACATGTGATACAACATGTCAAACTGCCTGATCTCTGCACCCAGTGGCTGAATGTACATCGTGAAAAGCACCGGGCCTAGGACCGAGCCCTTGGGTACTCCGAATTCGATATTAGATTTCTTCGAGGTCAAGCCGTTTGAAATAACTGACTGGACCTGATTAGTCAGATACGATCGGAATCAACACAGGACGGTATCAGTGAGACCGAACGTTTGTTGCAGATACTGTAGCAGTATGCCGTGGTCGAGAGTATCGAAAGCTGCCGATAAATCGAGTAAAGACAAAATCGATACCTGACCCTCATCACAAGACGACAGAAGGTCGTTTACGACGTGCAACAGGGCTGTCTCAGTAGAGTGATGCACCCTGTATGCTGACTGGAATGGTTCAAACAAGTCAAACTGAGTGAGGTGATCCTGGAGTTGGCGGAGATCGACGTTTTCTAAGATTTTAGAAATAAATGGTAGATTTGAGATGGGGCGATAATTTTCCATCACATTTGGGTCAAGATTTGATTTCTTTAATAGTGGAGTGACGATCGCCTCTTTAAAAGATGATGGAACAATACCAGTAGCTAAGGACTGATTTATGATATAAGTGATGATGGGGACTCTTTCATCTAGACATTCATACAAGAGCCCTGCTGGAAGAGGGTCA
This sequence comes from Lymnaea stagnalis, assembly GCA_964033795.1. Taxonomy (NCBI): domain Eukaryota; kingdom Metazoa; phylum Mollusca; class Gastropoda; family Lymnaeidae; genus Lymnaea; species Lymnaea stagnalis. The sequence continues at coordinate 1,556,550 of CAXITT010000065.1, forward strand.
AGCGAACATGACTTTTTTGGGGTATCAGCGAGGATTTTCCTCACATTCGATTAACTGACCTCAACAAATTCACCCATAGAAGAGCCGTTGAATAGTGATAATTCTGGAGCAGTATCGATGCAACTGTCAAGTTTCGCTCCGATCCTCTTAATTTTTGTAATAAAGTAGAGCGTCTGGCAGCTCTTATACAGCAATGTTATTTGGCAGAGATGTTGCCTTGTTTTTACCGGTCAGCTGACCCACAATGCGAAATAAGTCCTTGCTTGAGCTGCTGTCTGTAATCTGATGACTAACATATTCAGTCCTAGCTGCAAGGACCACCCTCTTGGTTCGTTCCCTGTGGTCAACAAAGATTTGTCGGTGCACAGTCAAGCCCGACTTCCGCCATTGGCGCTCTACACGTCGCTGCTTCTGCTCCGCGTCCTTAATTTCGGGCGTGAGCCATGGGGTGGAAGGGCGGTCCGTAACGCGCCGTGTGGACAGTTGTGCATGTTTGTCTAAAATCAATCTGAGGCCACAATTATAGTCATCTCATAAGCACTCATCTCGACGACTTGAACCTGTAGCTCTAGATGCGAGAAAACTTTTTGATCACTGATATGCATAATGCATTTCAAGAGAAGATGCGCTTATGGGAGATACAAATGCACCAGTGCAACGCGTTTCACATCTCTTGTTGCCAAGCAATGTTGAACCCAGTCAACGCTATGGTATTTCCCAATGCTCACTTTGCTAAAAACTTAGATTTCTTCGCGCCAAGTTCGCACGGCGCTTTAGGGACTTTGAAGAACGGAAAATTAATTTCGAGCTTTTTCGTAACCCAGTTGTCAAAGACGTAAAAACTGCACCTGTAAATTTCCAGATGGAGCTAACACACCTGCCGGGTGATTGGACACTAAAGGCAAAGTATGACACTGCGGGACCCGAAAAGTTCTCTCGTTTCATTCCTGAAGATTTTCCCCAGGTTCGTCTAAATGCGGCTTAAACCTTAAGCATATTTGGTAGCACAATTTTGTGGGAGCAGGTGTTTTCTGTGATGAAGGTTATCAAAACATCACAAAGAAATAGTCTCACTGATGAACACTTGCAGTCCATCATGAGAATCTATATGGCACAAAACATTATTTCCAACATAAATGAAATTGTAGCCAAGAAAATATGTGAAACATCAAGCTCTGAAAAAATGACATAAGAGCGAAAAATGGCTACCTATTGATTGTTTATTATTAATTTTTTTTTTCTTAAAAATCTTTACTTATGTTTCAAAAAAGGTTTAATATTCCCCTTATTGAATGTTTATCTTGGTCGGCCCGCATCCTCACGTGTGGATTGAGTTATGGCCCGCTGAGCGATTGAGTTAGACTCACCTGATCTACACGGTCACCTGATCTACACGGTCACCGCTCTGAGTTACCCCTCTTAGATAAATCCCTTTAAGTCGCCAACATTGATCCGTCACGTGATCAGTTCAATCGGCTTTGGACATCTGTGACGGGTAATCTGCTTAACCAGCATGCTTCATGCAGCTTTCTTTTTCACCGTTTAGTTTCTGAAGTGTGTATTTTGAGAATCAATTAAAGGCGTGTTTTACTCACACAATGCAATGAACATTGAAATACAAGACATGTTGATCACGATATAAGGATTTTTTTAAAAATTATCTTTTCTGAAAGGTTTAATTTTTTTTTTGATTAGAACATGCTGCTTGAGAAAAAGTCGATCAGCTACAACAGCGAGAAAACAACAACGCCAACAAAAAAACAACAACATTCATTTAGAAGTAATATATTTTCATAGTTGTTGGACCATCACAGATGAGTACTCTAATGAAATTCCTTTCTGCACAACCTTCAAACATTACTCTGCTGTGGTGTAGATTACGTTCTGGCACAAAGGAGTGGTGTATGATTTGGTCCGGTTGAAAGGTGTGTGGTCTGGTCAAGTCCGATGGTGTAGAGTTTGGTCATGTCAAGTCTGATGGTGTGGTGTGTGGTCTGGTCAAGTCCAATGGTGTGGTGTGTGGTCTGGTCAAGTCCAATGGTGTGGTGTGTGGTCTGGTCAAGTGCTTTGGTGTAGTGTGTGGTCTGGTCAAATGCTATGGTGTGGTGTGTGGTCTGGTCAAGTGCTATGGTGTGGTGTGTGGTCTGGTCAAATCTGATAGTGTGGTGTGTGGTCTGGTAAGTCCGATGGTGTAATGTGTGGTCGGCTAAATCCGATGGTGTGGTGTGTGGTCTGGTTAAATCCGATGGTGTGGTGTGTTTTCTTGCTATGCTTCAAAAAGTTATGAAATGTATGATAGAAAATGTCACATTCTTTTCCCGTAATTAAATCAGGGCATCTCATAATGTCGTTTTGGGGTAGATTTTTGTTCTCAATTGGAATAGTGGGGATTAATCCAACTCTATGTGTGTGGTGCTTAAGTTGTACACAACATTCTCTTTCTCATTTCTTCTTTTTTATCCAGCATTTTGGTAGTGCATTTCAATGAAAGTAATTAGCCGGGTCGCTAGTTGATATTTACCTTGACTTGATTCTTTTGAGCAGTGATGGTACTAAATGGTCCTTATGTCCCATACTGAGACGGTATCTATAGTCTAAGCCGCTAACGGCAACGGGGCTTCTTACACATTGGTTGTGAGCCCCTGAAAACAGTCAACCCCTTAGTCAAAGGGATCAGTATTCCACTCAGCTGTCTTTAGGTCTATTTAATCCACCATTTACACCTGGGGCCTTTTACTTTTTACTTTTTCTTTGACTATTTTGCCTGTCAGATGGAGGCCATCTTCCTTTCTTAAAATACACTTTATTTAATGCATACAATAAAAGTACAAAGGAAAGACAGTTCTCTGGCCGCTGGACACTTTTGCATTTCATAGACCACATGTTAAGAACCCCTGATTTTCATGAAGATATAAAAATGAGATGTAAACCCAATAGATCGACTATTTAATTCTTGCACAAACTGCCATTCTCAGCGGGATCTATTGTCAAGCTGGTTCTGATCCTATCAGAGGATTAAGGTATTCGTTTACGTGACGTTCTACGATTTCTTTGGGTTGAAAACAAATCTTGAAAATATTTCAATAATGATCTTTAATACTGTATGTGTCTTGTGTTTTTTAAAATATTAAATGGCAATATTAAAACCGAAAGAACTGAGTCAGTAACTAAATACAGCAAACGAACTTTGAAGAGATATTTGATTTCAATAGAAGTATATTGCTTCTTTCCGTCTTCGCGAGACGATTGAGTAGTTTGTAGTCCTTTACTTCGACGAGTGGCTCACTAGGCCAATCCTAGAATAGCAATGTCGACTGCATTTCTCAAGGAGAATATTGATTCCTGGTAAGATTTTGACTTCTGTATTGTTCTTATCGTTGCAAGGGCGTATCATGCATCGTCTGCCTTTTTTAGTCCTTCGTACACTGATGTTCAAAGAAATTCTACCAATTGTGTATTTCATGAAATCTAATTAAATACATTCTACCAATGTAATAATTATGTCATTTTAGATAAACACATTCTACCAATGTAATAAGCTATGACATTCTAAATAAACACATTTTACCAATATTATATATTATGACTTTCTAATTAAACACGTTATTAAGTAACGCACATTTCAGTCAATTATCTTAAAAGGTTTCGATTTATTTTATGAAGAAGTGGCGAGAATCACACAGTCATTGGGAGCGGTAAAGTTTGGTTCCAGATGTCGTGTTTGTCTTAATTGTTATAACTGCAAAATGTTGTCTTGGTTTAGTTGTGTAATTATTTATGGGCTGAAAATGAATATGTACAATGCGAGTAAAAAACATTTCCATCGATATGGATCAATAAATTCTCTTATCCTATCAACACTACAACGTGTTTTTAGATGCTTTTAGAAGTTTGTGTATGTGTGTGTGCGCCCTCGCATGTCAGCTAAGTTCTCGCGGCATATTCCATTCAACAGCTGCTGCAGAACATTCCCGCAAATGAATTAAAACCACTTTTGATCGATCAGTCAGGGAATTATTTTTTAACTCAGGACACAGTATCTACTTGTGGAGCTTTGAAGAAGACATAATATGTAAGACTACTATTCCTTTTAGACACTGCATCGCTAGCTTTAAAAATGAATAGAAATATTTTCTTCAGCTTGGCTTGCTTATCTCTCTTCATCTTCGCAGTGGTGGAGTTTTTAATTCTAAAACTGAATACAGAAAACGTCAAAAGTTTGACAGTTTATTCAGTGAAGACCATCGACCACAGTCAAGTGTTTCATGTTCTTAAAAACGTGACATATTTCAGTGCCGAAAAAAACAAAGCGGTCGAGAAGTGTAAACCGGAAAAGTCTGCCGACCGTCAGAGATTATACCGGGATATTTTGAACGGGATTTCCGATGCCAAATTCCGGCCAGTCGACATCAATCCTGGGGATCTTCCCAACACCGCCCATTACGTGTGGTGTGGCAGTAAGCTGTTCCTGTACGAGAACTACTTGAGCGTCTTGTCCATTGTTCGGGTTTACAGGCCCATGAAGATTGTGTTTCACTTCAATCAACTTCCGACGGAGAAAAATCTTTACAATTCGTGGTTTCAAGAGTTGAGGCAATCGCTGCCATATTTGGTCTTACGACAGACGAGTTCCTTGCTCAGATGCAATTCTTCAGATTCGCTAAACTTCGGGTTGGAACAGTTGGCGTCTAGTATAGGTGGCGGTATTTATTTCGGGGAAAGGGCGATTTTGACCTATGTGCCCAGGAAATGGAAACAGGAGAGTTATTTGACCTTCTTAACTCATGGAACAAACTCGAGTGATGAAGTGATTGTATTTGCAAGATATGGACTGGTCGACCATCAGGTCACACTTGAACAGTTCAAAGAAAATGTTTTTAACGTGTCGTACGAATGTTTATCAGTGGATAAGTTTAATGACGTAATGACGCAATTGATACTCTTGAAACCAAATGAAATCAGTGACGTATTATCGCCGTGTCTGATCGCACCCAAACAACTCTACCCAGAGAAGATCATCAACAACACGACGCCTTTTGGTGCAGTGGCCAGGAACCTGCATTACGACACGTCAGAATTAATGGCCGCCCAACCTGGCAAGGTGCGACTAATTCTTTATTTTATTAATGAAGTAGTGGTTTACTCAGAGCGATCAGTGATCCCTTTGGTTAGTGTTTGTGGCACTGTTGGGCTGGGGAGGTTGTCAAATGACGAAGTGATAGTTTAGCCCCATTTGAAATATTTCTAGATCAGAAGATAATCATATGATGTATGTGTATGGGCCAACTTAATGTAGGTTTCAAAAGCACTAAGTTTGATGAAAACCATTGCAATACCAACATTGATTTGCTTAAATCACCATCAATGATAAAGCACGTAAAGTAACACAAATACATTTTAAAAAATACAATTAAATGATCATATAAATCAACAGTCTTCCGGCTCTATCCTTAAAAACCTTTTAAAAAAAAAGTTGATAATCGAATGCATCGCTAAATTTAACCACTTTGTTTACAATATTTTTTTTCCTATGTGAACTAGGAATTGATTATCAAAAACACGTTTTTACTAGTTCTTTTACTATAGAGGTTTTGTGTTATGTTTTTTTTGTACATGGTGCTTAATTTCAATCTTATTTAAAAGGCTTTAGAAGTTGTTGTCTTTCAAAATCCCGGGCATCGCCGGGTATTTTTGGCTAGTATTCTATTAATTTTTAGCCCCACCTCCCATTCGCAAATCCTAACAAATTTTAGTTTCTCATTTTAAAAAAAAGAGTAAATTATGTCCTAAAAAACACATTTAGAATAAATTTTTGTAAACATTTCGTTCCCCGATAGGATCCCGAGCCAGGAGGGATCTAAAGTCAAACCCGTTTCCCGATGGGACACCGTTTTCCGATGTATCCCAGTATCAGGAGGGATCCCTACCCCTTTTGGATCCCGATCCCGTTTGGATCCATAGCCTGCTTTGGTCACAATCCGGTGGGATCCCGATGTTGTTGGGAAGTCGATCCCGTCGATATTCCGATCACAGCATGTTTAAGATCCCGTCGTTACCCCAATCCCGGTGGGATACCGATCCCATTAGTATTCAGATATTTTGAACACAATATGTTTCCTGTCCCGTTGTATCGCGATCCCAGTGGAATCCTGATCCCGTTGGAATTCTAATCTCTTTTGAAGCATGATCCTTAGGATTACAATACCTGAGGGATCCTGATACTTGTGGTTCCCGATCCCGGGTGGGTCATAATCCCTGTGTGACCCCCACATATGACCAGGGGGAAACATTGGTTATACCATCAAAAATACCATTGAGCATATCGCCAGGTGTAATGATTAAAGATAACATTAGACAAATGTACCATTCCCTTACTAAATTATTTGTACACGTCAGCTACCGCACAATTTTTATGTGTGATATCCACATTGTTTTTCAAACATGCATTTTAGGTCAAGAGATTTGTTAGAGAAGTAATTTTTTTAAAATTATATATATGATACTGTAAGTAAATGCAACACTTAAACTTTTCGAAAGGTTGTGAAAGATGGCCAATTATTTGATCTTCTATAATTCTCACCTACATTCTTACTGTGACCTATGATTTGATTAGATCTCCTTTTATTCTCACTCACCTTCTGACTGTGATCTAGGACCCCAATAACCTGATCCCTGCCATCAGCCACCAGATCTCATTGAACCCAGAACCTGGCAAACCAGTTGTTTGGACATTCCAGCATTACCTGAGTGTCTTGTCTGCATTGTATGTTGGAGGTTTCCATAGGTAAGAAAATTGTATGTTGGAGGTTTCCATAGGTGAAAACATTGTATGTTAGAGTTTTCAATAGGTATGAACATCCTTGAAACATTTAAAAGCTTTTAAAAGCTCATTATTTTATGAGTGTGTTTTTTTTTAAAATGTGGTGGCAGCTGTTTGATTAAAAAATTATTTTATAATTCCAAAAAAATTTATTGCATTTGCATTTAATTTATATCTATCCTTTGTCCGTTTGTAATCATTTGTGCTATAATTGTAACTGAGTGATTTCCTTTGGGAAATTAAATCAACATAAAAAAAAATATCTTAAGGCAACATTTGATGTTTAAAATTTAATTAATAACATAAATGGGATTTAATAAAAAAAAAAACAAAAACAACAACAACCGAGAAATGGGCGGAGCTAAAGAGGTCTTGTTTGCTGAATAGATATACAAAATAGTTAATTTTGTTTACGTTCCATGGAAAGTTTCTGTAGGCCAATGTTGATTATAGCCTCAAATCAAGAAATCATTTGTTAATATTTTAATATAATCTACTTTTATATGCCTGCATGGACATGCATGGTATCTATAAGGCTACGAGCTGTGTAAAATATGCAGCTTGAAATAAAACGACAGAAACAGGGTAGGGATCATGTTTCGTCTTGACGTCAATGAATGCGAGCCCTGGGATGGGTAGTGGCAGCCTCATGATGATGATTATATTTAAATGGGATGGGTAGTGGCAGCCTCATGATGATGATTATAGTTAAATGGGATGGGTAGTGGCAGCCTCATGATGATGATTATATTTAAATGGGATGGGTAGTGGCAGCCTCATGATGATGATTATATTTAAATGGGATGGGTAGTGGTAGCCTCATGATGATGATTATAGTTAAATGGGATGGGTAGTGGTAGCCTCATGATGATGATTATATTTAAATGGGATGGGTAGTGGTAGCCTCATGATGATGATTATAGTTAAATGGGATGGGTAGTGGTAGCCTCATGATGATGATTATAATTAAATGGGATGGGTAATGGCAGCCTCATGATGATGATTATATTTAAATGGGATGGGTAGTGGTAGCCTCATGATGATGATTATAGTTAAATGGGATGGGTAGTGGCAGCTTCATGATAATGATTATATTTAAATGGGATGGGTAGTTGCAGCCTCATGATGATGATTATAATTAAATGGGATGGGTAGTGGTAGCCTCATGATGATGATTATAGTTAAATGGGATGGGTAGTGGCAGCCTCATGATGATGATTATATTTAAATGGGATGGGTAGTGGTAGCCTCATGATGATGATTATATTTAAATGTGATGGGTAGTGGCAGCCTCATGATGATGATTATATTTAAATGGGATGGGTAGTGGCAGCCTCATGATGATGATTATATTTAAATGGGGTGGGTAGTGGCAGCCTCATGATGATGATTATAGTTAAAATCCTACTGAGGGATCCATTGCTAGGCAACCGTTTCGTCCCAGCCTCTTCGTCAAGTGTTTTCTCGGCAGAAACCCACTGTAGACATCCCTATTGGAGGGCATCTGACTCGTCGCGGCGAAGGGATGGGGAAGATTTTAGGCCTTAAATAGACCATACCCCTCCTCTGGGAAAGTCGAGTGTTAAGAATGTGAGAGCAGCATCATTGACCGATAGGATGTCTCTTGGGCTGGATTGAGATCTGTTGTTAGCCGATTGAGTGGGTGATGTCGGTTGCTGTCCGGGAAAAATCTCCACCGTGCCGCTTGAATGCTAAATACTCGGGTTGGGGGGGGGGTGTTGCTTTGGGGAAAGCATAAAAAACTTGGCACTAGTTTGACGGCAAGTTGACGCATTTTCGTAATGTACACTTTCAATATAATCTTCAAACTCTAACAAATGCTTCGTCTGAACACTACGATGCATATTCTTTAAACAGTCAAATAGCATTAGAATATTTAGCCATATTCTTTACACTATGAAACAAAATTATATTATCCACCCATATTCTATAAACTATAATATACGTTAAATTTCATGAGATATAAACTTGGTATGATATTCTTCTAACCAGAGTCTTTGTCCACGGGGACATTCCACCCACTGGCGTATGGTGGAACAAGTTGCAAGGAGAAAATGTCACATTTGTTTACGTGAGTTCTTGTAACCTTTGTGCACTGATTTATATAATTTTGTTTTTTACATTTAAAAGATAAAGAGTAATTATTGCACTCTCGAATGCCTGGTGTAAAAAAAAAAAGGAGCACACATTCTTGAACATTTTTCAAAGCTTCGCAAATTTGAAAAGTTTTACTTTTATTGAGAATATTAATAACGATATTAAATAATAATATTAAATAATAATATTAAATAACATTATTAAATAATAATATTAAATAACAACATTATTAAATAACAAAATTAAATATCAAATCATTATGAATTTTTAAAAATCCTCCTTCTGTGACCTCATAATATTAAAAAAAAAAACGTACAGCCAATCAAATCACTTCTGTGCATTATTAAGCTTCCTTTTATATTGAACTCACTGCGACATTGACCTAACTGTGATATTGAATTCAATGCAACATGGACATTACTGTGATATTGACCTCACTTTGACCTTACAATGACCTCACTGTAACATGCCCCCCCCCTGTTATTCAATATTCACGTTGACAACATTAAGGTAATATTGTCTCTATAGCATAAATTCATAGTTTCCTTATTAATTTTATAGAAGGCGTCAACTAAGATCGCCCAATGTCTGTCTCTGTCGTTTAGATGGACAACATGGAGACAATCTACCAGCAGAAAGCTTCGGTGTTAGCTCATCAGTCGGATGCCCTGAGGGCTCTCATACTGTTGAAGTATGGGGGCGCTTACCAGGTCAGTATACTCATCTCAGCTGAAATGGTTCTCAAACTATTTTAATTTGATCAAACCTCTTATATATGTTAATTTTATACTAGAAAACATAACAAGCTTTGCCCTAGTTTGTATTCGGAAAAAAAACAAAAAAACTAATAACTTGTGTTATCATCGTAAATGAACAGTTAATTTTTTTAACGTGTCCTATTTTAAGCCAGATTTACAATAACGGTGTCAACATTGAATTTCGGAAAAAATCCTATTGCAATTGATATTTAACTTGAGTACAAGTACAATTTTAGATAAAGACAAATCTAATTTTCAAACTCTGTTCCTTTTTTTAAAAAAAAAAATGTTGCCACCAATTTCATATCTCTGGTCGTTTATTATTTAAGATTACATTCAAACTGAATTATGTGGTCATACGTTATCACTAAGATAAGGGCAGCATAAAACTCATTCAGATAAATATTCAATTTTTTTCTCTAATTTTAACTGTAAAAATTGGGCCCCTTGGGGCCAAGAGATTTTAATCTTTATGTTTTATAGTAGTGAGAATTTTGTGTTGCGTAACTAACAAATTTTATTTTAAAAAGAATAAATTCCCATTAAATTATATTGAAACCGCCAAAGATTATACGATTTATTTAAAATTAATTTGCTCCTCCCCGCTCTTCATTTCTTTTTTTCCTTTTCACAAAAGATGTGGAAATTATTGGGTTGACATCCACGGACATTTTTAAAGAAATTTAAATAGAAAAAATAATTTATATAAAAACGTCCAATGCAACAAGAAGCCTTGTTTGTAGGATAAGGTTGTGTGTTATTCTCTCAGATAGCTACCCGTGCTTTACCTGTGTTGATGAGATGTGCAGTTTGTTGGTATATTTATTATAGATGAAGGTTACATTAATCATGGAAAAGTACGTGTGTTTTCAATTCTGTTTATAACGAGGTGGTAAGGGCGTGAAAAGTGTCTGGTGAATTAAACCATTCAAACAAACTGGGAGTTTGACATTCTGTTCTCACAGAAAGAACTTTAATCGACAAGCATATATCCAGATTTTAAAAAAATACACAAGTGATCCAGGTCTCAAGTAGAAATGTGTGCGTTCAGACGGGACAGGGAGGAAATATATATGACAAAAAAGAGGAATGGAATGTTTAGAGAATACGTGCCTCTGTTTCAGCTTCAAAAATTACTGTTCAAGAAAAAATTATCATCTTGCATTAAATATTTGTACATGTTAAATTTACGAATATTACTTTTAATCTATCAACATGATCTAAAAATGAAAATTTAAAAAATATCTAACATATTTTACTCTCTAACTCTGCTACATCGTCTCTCAAAAGCCACCATATCATAAGCTCGTTCACCTTCTATAATTCTATGTGTCCGTATTTCCTATGTTGCCAGGACAAAGACGTGTTGTGGGCCAATCCAGTTCCCGAGCACATCCGGAGATACCCGGCGTTGATGAGCTACGACTGGCCGAGGTACAAGGAGTGGCCCAGGAGTAACAACATTGGGGTCATCATGGCTAAGCCTGGTTCAGTGTTTCTCAGGAAACTGCTCGATTCTTACTGGTAAACGCCCAAAGTTATCTATTTATTTATAGTAGCACCTCGACGAACGTCATTGTACTGAGTAAAAGTTGATGATATCAATGCCATTTGGTACCAGCGATAAATAGTTTGAGGAAAAACAATTATAAATACATACTGGAACTTTAAGATGACTAGAATAGGTCAGCCCCGTAGAGAAATGATGAATCCTGGCATAATGGAAACAATCTTTTGTTTCTCCTTTCTTAGGTCTATCTTTGCTGAAATTGTAACTATTGTTCAGAATGGGTTTGTGAGTAAACAATGTTTTTAAAAATCTGACAGTTGAGATGTTGACTGATTGCATCGACCCAAATAATAATTATTGTTTAAAATATCACAGCCACAATTATTATGTTTTGATATATCAGTGTCAAAACTGAGTGATGCCGATAGAAATGAAACGCTGCTGTGAGAACCACTGGCTGGCAGCTTCAAACTCCTGCGAGTGTGAAAGAGTCAGGCCACTACTTTTAATTTTTGTCTTAAACATGTTGGTTTTCTAATGAGAATGTCATTGATTAAGACACAGCGTTAGCTTACAACATGTCTTTTACTCGACATCATGAAATGGTTCATTCTTGTGTAATTTATCTGGCTTCCCATCCCAAGACATAGCCCTTTGTGTCATCTGGCTTCCCATTCCACAACATTGCACTTCGTGTCATCTGTCTTCCCATCCCACGACATATCAGTTTGTGTCATCTGGCTTCCCATCCCACAACATTGCACTTTGTGTCATCTGGCTTTCCATCCCACGACATCGCACTTTGTGTCATCTGGCTTCAAATCCCACATCATTGCACTTTGTGTCATCTGGCTTCCCATCCCACGACATATCACTTCGTGTCATCTGGCTTCCCATCCCACGACATTGCACTTTGTGTCATCTGGCTTCCCATCCCACAACATTGCACTTTGTGTCATCTGGCTTCCCATCCCACAACATTGCACTTTGTGTCATCTGATCTGGCTTCCCATCCCACAACATTGCACTTCGTGTCATCTGGCTTCCCATCCCACGACATCGCACTTTGTGTCATATGGCTTCCCATCCCACGACATCGCACTTCGTGTCATCTTGCTTCTCAGCCCATAACCTCGCACTACGTGTTATAAATAGTGACAGTGCAAATGTCTACGATCTGTTTCAGGATGGAATGGAGGCTTGCGACAAAGACATGGAGATGCATTTTTAGACGCCAGTTGGACATGCACGTTATACTTTTTACTGTATCCAAAAATCAACTGATAGAGACATGTTAGGAAGTCACAAAGACACATATCAGTAAGCAGATTTTTAAGATTTTCAATATTAGCCGATGAAAGAGATGGTGTGTCAGGAACACAGCTGTTATCGTTGGCGGTTGGTTTAGATCACAGCAAAGAATGTGTATTGAAAATTCTTGAGAATCGATCAGATTTCAACAAATGAAGTAAATGACGACAACTGCAATGGCAGAGACTAATATGAATCGCTGCAATCAATGTGGTTTGGACATGAAACATGTACGTGGACAAGGATATGAAGGATGTTCCAAAAAGCAAGGAAAAGTAAGTCGGTGTTCAGACGAAAATGCGGAAGTCGGTGTTCAGACGAAAATACGGAAGTCGGTGTTCAGACGAAAATACTGAAAACGGTGTTCAGACGAAAATGCGGAAGTCGGTGTTCAGACGAAAATACCTAAGATTTTTCCCAAAACAGCTTTTGTTCCTTGCTCTGCTCATCGGTACAACCTGGTGATATATGATTTGAATTCATTTGTTCGAGTGTTTAATAGCATTGGTACCATCAAACTTACCATCGACGTTGCTCTATGGATGTAAAACGTGGACAGTCTACCAGCCTGTCTCAGGGAACTCCTCGGCATCAGGTGGCAAGAAAAAGTCCCCAAAACCGAGGTCCATGCTAGAGCGAACCTGCCTAGTATCTTCACCACACTGAAGCAGTCTCAACTCCATTGGATGAGATACGTAGACCATACAGAAGACCACCGGCTCCCTAAACAGATATTTTTTCAGAGAACTTACGATAGGCAAGCGCTTCCAACGAGGTCCAAAAAAACAAAACAGTTGCAAATACTCACTGAAAGCGGCACTAAAAGCCTTTAGCATCACCACTACAAAATGGGTGCATACTGCCCAGACAGAGTCAGTTGGAGATCAGCCACAACTGAGACACGCAGGATAGCCCGAAAGAGCAACATTAGATTAGCGATTACAGCATTTATCCCCTGCCCGCAGTGCCAGAGATTACTCCGAGCACGGATCGCACCAGCAAGCCACCTACGATCTCACCGTAAACCACCCACCCCCTAACAGGACAAATGGTCGCATTTGTTTTTGATGGACGAACAACAGCAGACCTTGGAAAACTGATCCGAGCAGCCATGACGAAAAATGTTCAGGTTTTGGGTTTTCTTAGTGTACATCGCTTCAGTGTCAGCCAAAAATAATACAGAGTTTAAGTAGAATGTTACAGAAATATTTAGAAATAATAAACGCGGTTGCTCGATACTCAAGCTTAGGGGGATACTTAGGGCAGGGCATGAAGAGAAATAGCTTGAAGGTCCGCTGATGCCATTTCCTATTGTGATATTGTATTTGGTGGTGTTTTGGGCTCTGTACTATTATTTTGGTCTAATTATAAGGTTGTACTTTTTGTTTTAGTGTGTGATTTTTATACAACATATTCTTGTATTGGACTCTTTTTTCCTTGTTTTGGGCTGTATTTTCTTTTTTTTTTTTTGTACTGTAAATACTTGTATTCGGCTGTTTTTTTGGCTGTATATTTGGTTGTATTTTTTTTTTTTTGGTTGTGTTTTGGGGTGTGTTTTTTTTTTTATTTTGTTTTTTTTTGTTTTTTTTTTTTTTTTTTTTCTTGTTTTTGTTTTTTTTTTCTTTGTTTTGGGCTTTATTTTTTTTTTTTTTTTTTGAACTGTAAATACTTGTATTCGGCTGTATATTTGGCTGTATATTTGGCTGTATATTATATTTTTTGGTTGTGTTTTGGGATGTATATTCTTTTTTGGCAATGCAATTTTGTAATTGACTGTTTATTTTTGTACTGGACTATATTTATTTATTTATTTGGTGGGAGGGGACTAAGTAGGTTTGTAATTTATTTCCTACTGTTTTATTATTATTATTATAATGCGTGGTTTTATATAGCGTGGTATCCCAGCATGGGTCTGGGCTCACCACGCTGTACATACAATTTAACAAACATAAATACAAATCTTTTTTTTTGGCTGTGTTTCTTGTATTGATTGTGTATACTTGTATTGGGCCGTGTATTCTCGTATTGGGCCGTGTATTTTTTATTGGGCTGTGCTTTCTTTGGTTATTCTGTTTGAAAAAAGAATTAAAATGTGATCATGCACTGGACAGGAAATCATTACATCAAACTTAACATATCAAAAGAAATATAATAATTGGAAAGGTGCAGGTGGGAGGGAGGGGAAAGCATAGGCGTATGTGGGAGTTAGGGGGTGGGTGGGTGAGCTTACGTGTGGTGTGGTGAGTGAGTGTATGGGTGGTGCGGTGGGTGAGTGTATGGGTGGTGTGGTGAGTGAGTGTATGGGTTGTGTGGTGAGTGAGTGCGTGGGTGGTGTGGTGGGTGAGTGTATGGGTGGTGTTGGTGAGTGAGTGTATGGGTGGTGTGGTGGGTGAGTGTAAGGGTGGTGTGGTTGGTGAGAGTATGGGTGGTGTGGTGGGTGAGTGTAAGGGTGGTGGTGGTGGTGAGTGTATGGGTGGTGTGGTGAGTGATTGTATGGGTGGTGTGGTGAGTGAGTGTATGGGTGGTGTGGTGAGGGAGTGGATGGGTTGTGTGGTGAGGGAGTGCGTGGGTGGTGTGGGGGGGGAGTGTATGGGTGGTGTTGGTGAGTGAGTGTATGGGTGGTGTGGTGGGTGAGTGTAAGGGTGGTGTGGTTGGTGAGAGTATGGGTGGTGTGGTGGGTGAGTGTAAGGGTGGTGGTGTTGGTGAGTGTATGGGTGGTGTGGTGAGTGATTGTATGGGTGGTGTGGTGAGTGAGTGTATGGGTGGTGTGGTAAACTCAAGCCATTTTCTCACTGAAATAATTCTGTGTCCAATCTCGTTGATAATTTATTCACCCCCCCCCCCCCTTGGTCGTGTGATACTGATCAAAAAAAATGATTTTATTTGAAATTAAAAAATCACCAATCTCGTTGATAATTTATTCACCCCCCCCCCCCCTTGGTCGTGTGATACTGATCAAAGAAAATGATTGTATTTGAAATTAAAAAATCGTCGGAAAATATTTGATGGTCAACCATTGACTTTTTTTTCAAAAATATATTCACAGGTATTATAAAGATGGGAACTGGGTCTATAATGGGATATGGATGCCTTACAAAATTTACGAGAAGAACCCGGATTCAGTCCTTAACTATGGCCAACTCCAGGTCAGTTGTGAAGTTTTTTTTTTATTTGTTGACTTATTTCTTTGATAATTCAGGGAACTTATGTTTAGAAGATTAAAGGCGCCCCTCTAGAAAGTTTGTGGTTGTTACTAGCTGGAGGCCCCAAATACGAATTACAAACTATTTCAACGGCCCACGATCACGTTTTCGATCATTCTAGCGTCAGTATCTCGTCTTCCAGTTTGACGGAGCCATTCTTCTTCATTCGCTTCTACTAACGCTCTCTAAAATGGATGAGCCTTCGAATTTCAGTCATGACCGTTGGCTCATTTCATTGGTCTTAGGTTTGGTGGTCTTGTGTGGAAGTATTTCTTCAACGCATCAGTAATTGTTGTCTTGATCTTAATCTACAGCTCTTCTGTTGTCGCTTTACTCTGAAAAGCACAACACTCTATTAAAGCCTCTGCTATTGACGTAGATAAAGAGAAACTGTGTTGGCCCGTACATGTGTCCATTTGTAATTATATGGAGGTGTTGCATTTCGGGAAGGTACAGAAGTTGTATCGTGAAAAAGAGTGTGAATGTTGGAATCGCATCACCAGAAATGTGTTAGTTATTTCAAAATCAAGAGGTGTATTTGTCAGTTTTGCTATTAGTCGGGGGTAGGACTTTTTTAAACGTCCTGGGGAGACATAATGGCGCCCCGTGCCATACATAAACTGAATTCATTCCAGCTGTGGAGCGCCCCTATAGTGATCCCTTAATAAGTCTTTAGATTAACCCCGTACTGTCACACTGATAAGTTTGGGCATAGTGTTTGCAGAAATTGAGGGTGTCGAAGACTCACGAAAAAATGTAAAATGCAAACATGCATTTTGGCACATTTATAGCAGTTGTGGCGCCATTGCAGATATGCTTTTTGCCCTTGGTTATTCTCGATCTTTAATCTTTTTAGAACCCCATACAAATGCAATTCTTCATAAGTTAAACGATTCGTTATCATATTTGTAAATAATAAAATGTATATCTCTGTAACAGATAATTTGTTACGTTGGGATATGCCATCCAGCCTGGCATGAAGATTATATCCGGAAGTACGAGGACTTTAGGAAACCGACGGGAAATTTCACATTGGATGAGCCGCACGGTACGAGCATTTTGAATGTCTACTGACCGCCTTCAAATGTGTACACAAAGATTTCTTCTTAATGCCTTTTTGTTTCTAGTTACAGGATATAACAGTTTGTTTATTCTTTAATGAAAAGTTGTTTTTAAAGAAATAATTCTCCATGTTTTTTTAACATTTAAATTTATTTGATTTGACCAAGTTGGGAGACTCTCCCTCCTCTTTCGTCCTTTCACTCCTAGTCCATTGGTACGAAATTTAGTCCTTTGTTGGGAAATTATGTCAAGTGTTTGCAAATTTAGTCCATTGGTACGAAATTTAGTCCTTTGTTGGGAAATTATGTCAAGTGTTTGCAAATTTAGTCCATTGGTACGAAATTTAGTCCTTTGTTGGGAAATTATGTCAAGTGGTTGCAAACTTAGTCAATTGGTACGAAATTTAGTCCTTTGTTGGGAAATTATGTCAAGTGGTTGCAAATTTAGTCCATTGCTGGAAATTTAGTCCACTGCTTGAAATTTAGTCCACTGCTGGAAATTTAGTCCGATTTTCACCAAATTAAGATAAATCAAAATGTTTCATATACTTTCAGCTTTTCATTTCACGTACCCTAAGCCCTGGGACAGTTTGATATCGTTCGCCAAAATAAAGACAAGCACAGACATAGCTGCACAAGTTGGCCAGAGATTGATGGCGGCAGTAGAGAAAGCTGGGAAAGGACATTTATTGGTGGACGCCACGTGATCCATTTGTGAGGGCTTTCTTTTTTTTTTTTTTAAAGGGGGTTGGGGGGGGGATAATTAAAGAGGATGTCTTCTTGTTATACCAGGTAATGGATCAATGTAAAAAAATTTTCAGAAAACAAACTTTCTGTATTAATTATAAAGAAGGGATGGGGGCAATTTCTATAAATGCCTGCACTGTTTACATTCTAGCTCTTAGTTTTATAATACAGATTTGTTTAAAATTAGTGTCTTATCTCGCATTCCCACTACAAGTAGCTAGTGCCAAATCTGAAGACAGCCTGCACCACTCATCTACATTACTTTTTAAATTTGGTTTGGTGAAACAATTTGTGCTATAAAAAGAAATGTTCTTTTATTATTTTTTTTTTGCTGAAATATTCTAAGAGTGGTAACCACATTGAGAAATCAGACATGACAGTTATTTGTTGATTGTAGTTCATAAGTAGTACATCCAAAATGTTTTACATGAAAACCTGTTTAAATAAAAGATTAAGGACCATGACTCCGTAGTGTATGAACTAAATTTTGTATTGAAACAATACCAATATATTTTTTCATTTTATCTTAACTCCGCCCATTTCTTTTGTCCCCATTTCATATGACCAGGAGTGTGATCTCATCTTTTGAATACCTTTCCTTTTATTATATAACGATGAAAAAAAATTAATTTAATTAAAATTCATGCATTTGTTCTGTTTGTTTTTGCTGACAGAGGCGTTGACCGAAGCCATGGGGGCAGGCATTGTGAGGTTCTTTAATTTTTAAAAATTGAATTGTTCATATTCACTTGAGCACAGCACAGTTCTATTCATAAGTATCACTTGACCAAACGGATACAAAATTATACCCCTTGACTGTGCAGCATAAAATCGTTTTCTTTTCTTTTTTTTTTTTTGGTTGGGAGGGGGGGGGGGGGCCTTCTAATGTATTTTTGTCAGAAAAAAATCCAACAACCCTTTAGGCAAGTCTCCTGAAAACATGAGAGAATATTTGTGAAACGATTTTTAATTAATATTTC
>CAXITT010000065.1:1584653-1612347 GCA_964033795.1 Lymnaea stagnalis
AAAGTGTCGCATATTCTCAACCCACCCCCTCTAAGCGTGACGTAATTTGCCAGTGATCCCTAAATGTGAAAATTTACTTATAAAATAGTTTTAAATAGATATTTATCAATGATCAAACCTTGATAAATTACTACAAGGGAAAAAACGGCAGAGTCCATTTTGACCCCACTCTCTACTATAATGAAATAAATCATGTTACATTCAAGTTTGAATTACTTTATCTATTTAATAACTCAGGGAAATGGACACTCTTGTGAAATGCATTTTAAAAATTACATTTTGTTAACACATTTTTAATCTGCATGGTTTTGAACTTTAAAAATCGAATATCTCAAAACAACAAAAATGTGACCCTGCCGTTTTTTCCCTTGTGGTCTTCATTTAGGTCTAGTAAAGTTCACGCACGGAAAAAGTGTACTTACATAACAACATCCATCCCATTATGTATTGCATAAAACATATCTCTAACATTATTTATTGGTAAAAACATATCTCTCATATTATTTATTGGTACAGACATATATACGGCATCCTTCCGTCTTCGTGAGACGATGGAGTAGCTATATAGCTCTACACTTCGACGAGTGGCTCACTAGGCCAATCCGAGAATGACAATACTACTGCATCTCTTGCAGGTAAGATTTTGACTTCTGTTTGTTATTTTTGTTGCAAAGGCCTCGTTTCGCGTATCTTCTGCCTTCATACACCTTCATACATTGCTGTACGCCAGATGGAACGTTGTTCGGCAATGAGCTCCCATTCGTTGTTTTCAAGAATTGCTTCCCTCATGCTCCTTTTGCAAACGTCCATAAATCTCAGGCGTAGCCATCCAATAAGTCTTTCCCTTCTGCCAACTCTTCATAAAGCAGCCTGTTTGGGATACGGCCTTCCTCCATTCTCCTTACATGGCCTAACCAGTGAAAGCGCCTCTTGCTAAGAAAGGAGAATATGCTTAACATGTGTGCACGTTCCAAGACCACCGTGTTAGGCAAGCTGTCCTGCCATCGAATGCGTTAAATGCGACTCCGACATCTTTGAATGAAGCTGTTGAGTTTCATTTGGCCTGTCTGCTGAGCAAGGGTGTTAGTCGAATCTGTCGTCTTTCATTTGTTCTGTCTGCTGAGCAAGGGTGTTAGTCGAAACTGTCGTCTTTCATTTGGCCTGTCTACTGAGCAAGGCTAGATTTTTGTATAAATTTATTAACATTTTCCTTGCATCAAACGATTAATATTTCATTTTAAATTTTCCTGAAGTTTCATATTCTAGAATGTTCGATTTTGTATGAGGTGGTTAAGATCACAACAATGCCATTTACATGTTTATTTTATTTCAGTTTTTTTGATTGTCCTCAAATTTTATGACATCATATTTAAAGATATCTTTAAATTTTTAGAAAGTTACAAAAGGTGGTGGCTGATTCTACAATGGATATTCCTTATATTTCTTATAATTTATAAGGACCACAGCCATACACGAAGGCTTAGGTGAAAATTTGGCATCTACGTAAATTATTGCATCTACGTCATATTCGGTAAACACTTGTATAATCCCGTGTTAAATATCGATGGATTTCAAACTAATAATATCTACATCTTTTTGATAAGATATCAAGAAAAAAAGAGGGGGACGGGAGTATTTTAAATTTAAGAAATTATCCATTTAATGCAAATTTTTTTTTAATAAAGTTTTTCGTTAGCCAACCTAACAAACTAAATGCTGTAGATATTAAAACATAATATTTTTTGGGCGATAGTAAAAGTTATAAAGGCTAAATCTTTGCAAAATTTTCCTTTTTGAACGAGATACTAGACATAGACCGAATTTCGGCTTCGGCTTCTGTTTCGGCGCCGAAAGTGGCCATTTATCACATTCGGCCAAGTTTTGGTTTCGGCCGAAACTGAAAAGTTAACTTTCGGCTTAATTTCGGTTTCGGCCGAAATAGAAAAGTTAACTTTCGGTTTTTCTTCGGTTTCAGCCGAAATTGACTTAGACTTTCGGCCGGATATCCGGCCGAAAGTGACTCAGGTTTTGGGTCATCTAATACTCAGCGAAAAAGATATTTAACAACAAACTAAGCGACATTTAAGAACAAATTAAGTGATCTTTGAGAACAAACTAAGCGGTCTTTAATAACAAACTAAACGATCTTAAAGAACAAACTAAACGATTTTTAAGACCGAACTAAATTATCTTTCAGAATAAAACAAATGATCTTTAATAGTAAACTAAATGATTTATAAGAATAAACTAAGCGATCTTTAACAGAAAACTAAATGCTCTTTAGGAACAAACTAAAAGATCTTTAAGAACAAACTAATCGTTCTTAAGGAAAAAATCAATTATCTGTAAGAACAAACTAAGGGATCTTTATGAGAAAACTAAGCGATCTTTAACAACAAACTAAGCGATCTTTAACAACAAACTAAGCAATCCTTATGAGCAAACTAAACGATCTTTAAGAACAAATAAAGCGATCATTAACAAAAACTGGACGATCTTTAACAAAAAACTAAGCGATCTTTGAGAACAAACTAAACAATTTTTAAAACACAAACTAAGCGATATTTTCGAACAAAATAAGCGATCTTTAAGAACAAACTAACCGATCAATTACAAGCAACTGAAGATCTTTTACAACAAACTAAAACATCTTTAAAAACAAACAATGCGACCTTTCAGAACAAATTAAGCGATCTTTTAGAACCATATCAGAACAGCAATTTTTAGAGACACGGTTTAAAAATCTAATATTTTGCATTAATTTTGCCCCCCCCCCATTTTTTCCAACTTTTCTTCTACCATACTAATTTTAAAATATTGTAAAGCAATTTAAATTACTTTTATATTAAAATGGTAAAATCTAAAGTATTCATTAGATCGAGGGTCTCAAACTCAAATCATCAGGGGGCAGCAGGAGGTAGTGTCTGAATGAGAGTGGGCCGCATCAAGTAATCCACAAAAAGCTATTACAACTGTTACAATCTGCTCAACCTTTATAAATAACAATAAAATCATTAAGGGTTCTCAAGAACTAGGATTCACTTTCATCCAACTACTCACTGTTGCATACAAAAATATATAGAAACATTTTTAAAAAAATCAGAATTAGACTAGTCGGTGAGACTCGACTGAAACAGTCGCGGAGAGTCACGTTAAAGATTTAAGAATGGGGGAAACGGGCCGGCGCATTTACACTAAACTTTTCTATCATGTAGTGGGCCGTAAAACATCGTCTTGCGGGTCACAAATGGCTCGCGGGCCGCGAGTTTGAGACCCCTATAATAGATGTTTATGTATTAATATTCACGATTATCTCATTTTTTATAACAAGAATGTAAATATTTATACTTTCCCACATCATTTTCGATGTATGCAGAATGTATGGGGGAACGAATTTCAAAATATCTTAATATTTCATTTTCGGTTTCGGCTTCGGTTTCGGCCGAAATTCATTTTTAACTTTCGGCTTTTCTTCGGTTTCGGCCGAAAGTCATTTTTAAACTTTCGGCATTTTTTCGGTTTCGGTCGAACGTCATTTTCGAAATCAGAAAATCACTTTCGGTCTGTCTCTACGAGATACATTTGAAATGTCAACTTGACTATGTATCTGAATGATTTGTAGAATTTACCAATCTTAGGTATAACTAAAATTGACTCGTTTGCATGAGGACATTATTTCATTTTAAGTGATCAACGGCCATAGCTTTTTTATGAGTGTAAACATTATTTTAATAAGGTCTCTTTTAAGCGTTAGATTTGGGTCTTTAAATCCAGGTTGAAAATGTTAACTGAAAGAAGCTGGCCCCCAAATTGAATGTTTTACAGAGTTATTATATATCTGGGTGGCTTTGACAGGTCACTAAATTTGAATGCCCACTGTTAATGATGGAGCACATAAAAAAAATTGTTTTTAAATTTGCCAGAATATAAACCCTGGCAAAGATATGCTGTTTAATAATAAACCCTGGCAAAGATATGCTGTTTAATAATAAACCCAGGCAAAGATATGCTGTTTAATAATAAACCCAGGCAAAGATATGCTGTTTAATAATAAACCCAGGCAAAGATATGCTGTTTAATAATAAACCCTGGCAAAGATATGCTGTTTAATAATAAACCCTGGCAAAGATATGCTGTTTAATAATAAACCCAGGCAAAGATATGCTGTTTAATAATAAACCCAGGCAAAGATATGCTGTTTAATAATAAACCCAGGCAAAGATATGCTGTTTAATAATAAACCCAGGCAAAGATATGCTGTTTAATAATAAACTCTGGCAAAGATATGCTGTTTAATAATAAACCCTTTCAAAGATATGCTGTTTAATAATAAACCCAGGCAAAGATATGCTGTTTAATAATAAACCCTTTCAAAGATATGCTGTTTAATAATAAACCCAGGCAAAGATATGCTGTTTAATAATAAACCCAGGCAACGATATGCTGTTTAATAATAAACCCAGGCAAAGATATGCTGTTTAATAATAAACCCAGGCAAAGATATGCTGTTTAATAATAAACCCAGGCAAAGATATGCTGTTTAATAATAAACCCAGGCAAAGATATGCTGTTTAATAATAAACTCTGGCAAAGATATGCTGTTTAATAATAAACCCTTTCAAAGATATGCTGTTTAATAATAAACCCAGGCAAAGATATGCTGTTTAATAATAAACCCTTTCAAAGATATGCTGTTTAATAATAAACCCAGGCAAAGATATGCTGTTTAATAATAAACCCAGGCAACGATATGCTGTTTAATAATAAACCCAGGCAAAGATATGCTGTTTAATAATAAACCCAGGCAAAGATATGCTGTTTAATAATAAACCCAGGCAAAGATATGCTGTTTAATAATAAACCCAGGCAAAGATATGCTGTTTAATAATAAACCCAGGCAAAGATATGCTGTTTAATAATAAACCCAGGCAAAGATATGCTGTTTAATAATAAACCCAGGCAAAGATATGCTGTTTAATAATAAACCCAGGCAAAGATATGCTGTTTAATAATAAACCCTTTCAAAGATATGCTGTTTAAAAATAAACCCTGGCAAAGATATGCTGTTTAATAATAAACCCTGGCAAAGATATGCTGTTTAATAATAAACCCAGGCAAAGATATGCTGTTTAATAATAAACCCAGGCAAAGATATGCTGTTTAATAATAAACCCAGGCAAAGATATGCTGTTTAATAATAAACCCAGGCAAAGATATGCTGTTTAATAATAAACTCTGGCAAAGATATGCTGTTTAATAATAAACCCTTTCAAAGATATGCTGTTTAATAATAAACCCAGGCAAAGATATGCTGTTTAATAATAAACCCTTTCAAAGATATGCTGTTTAATAATAAACCCAGGCAAAGATATGCTGTTTAATAATAAACCCAGGCAACGATATGCTGTTTAATAATAAACCCAGGCAAAGATATGCTGTTTAATAATAAACCCAGGCAAAGATATGCTGTTTAATAATAAACCCAGGCAAAGATATGCTGTTTAATAATAAACCCAGGCAAAGATATGCTGTTTAATAATAAACTCTGGCAAAGATATGCTGTTTAATAATAAACCCTTTCAAAGATATGCTGTTTAATAATAAACCCAGGCAAAGATATGCTGTTTAATAATAAACCCTTTCAAAGATATGCTGTTTAATAATAAACCCAGGCAAAGATATGCTGTTTAATAATAAACCCAGGCAACGATATGCTGTTTAATAATAAACCCAGGCAAAGATATGCTGTTTAATAATAAACCCAGGCAAAGATATGCTGTTTAATAATAAACCCAGGCAAAGATATGCTGTTTAATAATAAACCCAGGCAAAGATATGCTGTTTAATAATAAACCCAGGCAAAGATATGCTGTTTAATAATAAACCCTGGCAAAGATATGCTGTTTAATAATAAACCCAGGCAAAGATATGCTGTTTAATAATAAACCCAGGCAAAGATATGCTGTTTAATAATAAACCCTGGCAAAGATATGCTGTTTAATAATAAACTCTGGCAAAGATATGCTGTTTAATAATAAACCCTTTCAAAGATATGCTGTTTAATAATAAACCCTTGCAAAGATATGCTGTTTAATAATAAACCCTTGCAAAGATATGCTGTTTAAAAATAAACCCTGGCAAAGATATGCTGTTTAATAATAAACCCTGACAAAGATATGCTGTTTAATAATAAACCCTTGCAAAGATATGCTGTTTAATAATAAACCCTGGCAAAGATATTCTGTTTAATAATAAACCCTGGCAAAGATATGCTGTTTAATGCAAGCAAACCGTTTAATGAATGGTAATGAATGAAGTAAATAAAGAAAAAAACAGCCACTAAGGATCATGCTTTTCGGATGTCACTTGTGGTATTTCATTTTAGTTTAACTGAAGAATTAAGTTTACAAACATATAGTCCATTCAAGTAGGTTTTATTTGATACCAAATTTTGTCTTACAACCGAACAATAATTTTTTTTTTAAATTTTAATCCCAACCACTAGCTTCTCGGACCCGGGTCCAAATAGACACTTCGGTAAGCGAAAGCTCGATGCCATTCCCATTGCTTTGTTTATTAATAATACAATTAAGAACAACTTAAACACATAAGAATGATGCAGATCACTGACGACCTGTTGTAATTTATTCCAGTATGATATTAACATTCAACATATTTTTTAATGCAATGATTACAATTGTAGATCCCCAAAAAACTGCTCAATTTATGTTTGAGTTTATGCTAAACTCAGACATTTTCTAAGTGTAATCTGTGTTTTATATTGGTGTTGAAGTGGCAACGATGAAACACTTTCCGAGAAGTCAAAGATAGTCATTATGACATCAATCATTTTCAGTCATTGAATAATTATTTCGAATCGTCTTATAATAAATATTTAAAAACTATGTTTATCTCATTTGAGGTCGTGACCCACAGGTTGGAAACCCCTGCCCTAAACGGACTCGCTGTACGTTCATTGATTCCAAACCTGGCCATTTTCCACATTTTCGAAACGTTGCTCTAACAATCACGTGGTTTTTCTTCACGGTCACTGCTCTTCGTGACCCATGTTAGAGAAATCACTCTCTGAGATCTATCGACTGCGTGATCAGTCCCTTAAGCCAGCGGTTCTCAATCTGTGGGTCACGACCCCTTTGGGGGTCGCGGGACCCTTTTCCAGGGGTCGCCTAAGACCATCTGAAAACTTATATCCTTACAGCTGTGAAGTAGCAGCAAAAATAATTGTGTGGCTGGGGGATCACCATGACACGAGAAACTGTATTAAGGGGTTGCGGCACTAGAAAGGTTGAGAACCACTGCCTTAAGCTTAGGACATCTGCGACTGGTAATCTCCTTACCAGGGTTTTTCGTCTACTACCAAACTTTTCATCGTTCAGTTTCTGACGTATGTGAAACACATTCTTTCTCCACGGAAATAATGAAAACAAATTGAAATGCAAGGAACGTTGAACATGAACTATGTTTAAAAAAATGTATTTTTGTTGATTTTTTTTTTGAAATGGAAAAGGTTTGATTATGAAAAAGAATATACAAGCAACAGCATCAACGTTCATTAAGTTAGTAGTCTGATTTCCTAGTTGTTAAACTAGCACACGTTGAGTTTCTGATGAAATTCTTTTCCGCACAAACTTCAAACTTTCTGCTAAAGTGGTGTAGATTACGTACATGCACATATGAGTGGTGTCTGATTTGGTTCAGTGGAGTGGTTTGTGGTGTACACTGGTCAGGTTGACTGGCCCATTGTAGGTGTGTTGAGTTGCGGCCATTGGAGTGTTTTGTAGCACGAACTGGTACGGTGGAATGGTGTGTGGTGTCTGGTTGGGTCGAAAGGTGTGTGGTCAGGTCTGAACCGGTTGAGTGGTTTGGGGTCTGGTCATGTGAAGTCTCGTGTAATCTGGTATGTACCGATTGATTTTTCTGTGACTTAGTTCGGTCCAATAGAAGAGGGGGGGGGTGTGGTCTGGTCTAGTGCGATGTTGTGGTGTGTCTTCTGGTCTAGTGCGATTGTATGGTGTGAGGTCTGGTCTAGTGCGATGTTGTGGTGTGTCGTCTGGTCTAGTGCGATTGTATTGTGTGAGGTCTGGTCTAGTGCGATTGTATAGTGTGAGGTCTGGTCTAGTGCGATTGTATGGTGTGAGGTCTGGTCTAGTGCGATTGTATTGTGTGAGGTCTGGTCTAGGGCGATTGTATTCTGTGAGGTCTGGTCTAGTGCGATTGTATGGTGTGAGGTCTCGTCTAATGCGATTGTATTGTGTGAGGTCTGGTCTAGTGCGATGTTGGGGTGTGTCGTCTGGTCTAGTGCGATTGTATGGTGTGAGGTCTGGTCTAGTGCGATTGTATGGTGTGAGGTCTGGTCTAGTGCGATTGTATTGTGTGAGGTCTGGTCTAGTGCGATTGTATAGTGTGAGGTCTGGTCTGATGGAGTAATTTGCGGAGTCATCCGGTGTCAAACCTTGTCATGTAATTTGTTTCTAAAATAGCTCAACACTAAATTGCTAGAAAAGTTTACAATTACGCCATACAATGGCTTGAAGGTCACATGACTGTTTGAATTATTTTTTGTGTCTTTATCAACAGCCTGACAACACCAAGTGACATACATCAGTAATCTTGCAACACCAGGTTACATTCCTAAGTAATTCTTCTTTTGTCGTTGGGCTCAAAGAATTATAACAAACATGTTTGTCACATCATGTGACCGGATTTCAATCAGGGCATCTCATAATATCGTGTCGGGGTAGATTTGTCTTCTCAATAAGAATACGAAAGAGTAGCTATGGACACTTCATCACATGGCTTACGAGGGTGCTCCTGGAATGGAAAATTCGACTGCACTTATAGACGTAGTACCGAGACTCCTGGTTAAATTCAGTTTTCAGAAATGCTTTTTTTGTTGTTGCAAGAGCTCCGTTTAGCAAATGTTTTGTCTGTATGATACCTTCATACACTACTTTTTGATTCCTCCATACACTGCTGCTTGATTCATTCATATAATGTTGTTTGATTCCTTCATACACTGCTGCTTGATTCATTCTTACAATGTTGTTTGATTCCTTCATACACTGCTGATTGATTCATTCTTACAATGTTGTTTGATTCCTTCATACACTGCTGCTTGATTCATTCTTACAATGTTGTTTGATTCCTTCATACACTGCTGCTTGATTCATTCTTACAATGTTGTTTGATTCCTTCATACACTGCTGCTTGATTCATTCTTACAATGTTGTTTGATTATTCCATACACTGCTGCTTGATTTATTCTTACAATGTTGTTTGATTCCTTCATAAACTGCTGCTTGATTCATTCTTACGATGCTTTTTGACTCATTCATACACTGCTGTTTGACTCATTCATACACTGCTGTTTGACTCATTCATACACTGCTGTTTGACTCATTCATACACCGCTGTTTGACTCAATAATACACTGCTGTTTGACTCATTCATACACTGCTGTTTGACTCATTCATACACTGCTGTTTGACTCATTCATTACACTGCTGTTTGACTTATTCATACACCGCTGTTTGACTCATTCATACACCGCTGTTTGACTCATTCATACACTGCTGTTTGACTCATTCATACACTGCTGTTTGACTCATTCATACACCGCTGTTTGACTCAATAATACACTGCTGTTTGACTCATTCATACACTGCTGTTTGACTCATTCATACACTGCTGTTTGACTCATTCATTACACTGCTGTTTGACTTATTCATACACCGCTGTTTGACTCATTCATACACCGCTGTTTGACTCATTCATACACCGCTTTTTGACTCATTCATACACTGCTGTTTGACTCATGCATACACACTGCTTTACGCAAACTAGAATGTTGAAAGGCGATGATTTCTCTTTCATTGGTTTTTATGTTGGCTTCCCTCATGCGCCTTTAGCAAACGACCTTCAATCTGTTGACCAACAATTTTGACCAACATGTCAGACCAACATGTCTGACCAACATGTCTGACCGACATGTCTGACCAACATGTCTGACCAACATGTCTGACTAACATGTCTGATCAACATGTCTGACCAACATGTGTGACCAACATGTCTGACCAACATGTCTGACCAAAATGTCTGACCGACATGTCTGATCAAAATGTCTGACCGACATGTCTGACCGACATGTCTGACCAACATGTCTGACCAACTTGCCTGACCAACATGTCTTTCGCTTTCTGACAACTGACCATCTAGCCGATTCTTTTGAATTCAACCTTCCTTTCTTCTCTTCCATGGCCTAGCTAAATAAGGTGCTTCTTGATAAGACCACAGATCATTCAACACACTATCATAGCTGTCATAGGTGGTCCACACTTCGTTTCCATAAATGAGTGAACTAAGCACACATGCTTGTCATAGGTGGTCCACACCTCACTTCCATATATGAGTGTAGTAAGCACACATGCCTGTCATATATGGTCCACATTTCGTTTCCATATATGAGTGCACTAACCACACATGCCTGTCATATATGGTTCACATTTCATTTCCATATATGAGTGTACTAAGCACACATGTCTGTCATAGGTGGTCCACACTTCACTTCCATTTATGAGTGTACTAAGCACACATGCCTGTCATAGGTGGTCCACAACGGAGAGTCAACCGGAGATATTGGATCCAAGGTCAGTGATACTCTCAAATATCGACAGATTATGTCTCTTAAGATGTATGTTTTGCGTGGACCGTGCTTCCGAGTTTAGAATATCATGAAAATAAGGGGGTTGTTATCATGCAGTCCATTAAAGTGTTCGGGTTTCAAGGGTGCCGTCCTTAAATCACAGGCAATGCCGTCCAGTAAGTCGTGTCCTACTGTTTATTTGGGGAGTCCTAGTGGGAGTCATTGCCCACGTTCATACAATCGATTCAAATTATCTCAGATGAAACCTGCATTAGAATAACAGATATTGAAACAAAGGGACGTTTTCTTCTTAATGTTTTTCTTTAATAAATAAATTTAAAAAAAAAACACTTTTAATATAAACAATCTTATTTGTTTGAGGTATTGCACATTTTTTTTATTGCGCACAGGTGTTTAGAATGTGTTGATAGGAATAACGCTATTAAAGATGGCTAAATCTGAGAGACCAACGAGACATCCTTCAAAAGCCAAACTTAAATTTAGATTATAAAAATAAAATTTTGAAATGTCAGATAAACGAAATGGAAACACGGGACGAAATCTTACAATCTACCCATGTTATAAGTCATGACATCGGAAATGAGAAGTTGACTGGGATCATCAAACATGACTGAGCTTGAAGATGGACAAAAACAGGGAGAGCTTTGTACTAGTCATTTAACTATTCATGGGATGACTTGGATAAGTCCAATAACTATTCTTGGGAAGACTTGGATAAATCAAATAACTAGTCTTGGTAGGACTTGGATAAGTCAAATAACTAGTCTTGAGATGACTTTGATAAGTCAAATAAAAATTGGACTTTGAACCTCAAAAGTTATTCTAGAGCGACGGGAATGACTTGAAGAGACATTGAGAGAACGGCTTCAGACACTGTCTGACAGAGATGGAGGAAGAGAAAACCTTTAACGCATATGCCAACAATGGGATGATGATGAACACAAACTAATGATACGCCACTGTACGGAAATGTCCCAAGAATTTCAACATTTATTTCAACTCATCTAAAAAGTAAACGGAAAAGAAATCAATGAGAAGTTTTCAATGTTTTAATTTTTCACTTTTGTAAAAAAAAAGCTCTGGAAAAATATGGCAATGTGGTGATCTGACTTACTTTGTGACTTTGAAAGGTATCTCTCGTATGAGATATCCTCTTGGCACTCTGTCTAGGGAAATAATTTAATTAAGTCAAATTACCACACAAACATAATAACTTATCTATATACATAAAGACTGAAACGAAGTCTTTGTCAAAGGGGCAAATAACTGCAAGTATTTATTCATGATGGGTATTTACATTGACTTCGACGTTCGTGCCTTGGTTAGAGAATGTATATATATATATACAAAAATGTAATTTAACAAAATATTGAATGTACTTTATTTAAATATAAGTGTCCCTCAAATACTGATTAGTATCATCATTATAAATGCTACATTTGCTCTGGGTCATATGTAGGTGAACTTAGCCTTATATAATTTCACAGTTGATCTCAGCGGATCAATAAGAGTTTCTTCCGTTCCAGAAGGGTGTCCTCCGTTCCTGTCTTCGAAGCTTTTCAATGCGAATTGAAGTAGGCGTTCCCGGTCTTAGAAGGCAGCAACATCTTGTTCCAAGAGTTTCAGTGCGATCTCTGCGTCGGAGAAGTAGACCCTCCAGCGATAAATAATGGATTTTACGAGTACTTGAATCTCGACTTCGTTATCGTAGTCTTAGGTAGTTTGGTGTTAGACGTGAAAAACCTTCCTCTTGTTCTGGCTTCAAGATGCGTCGGTTCAGTTAGAGTACAACGAGGCTAAAGGAGAAATGATACAAAATAGATATAAAGTATCGAGGCGAATGGTCGCAAACTGACATGACCCATTCCAACAGATTTGAATTCAGACCGAGGTTATAAAGGTGACATGGCTTGTACGTATACATCCAATGTGTGGATAGATTTATAAGTCATTGTCAGCGCAAGCATGTGTGGCTTAGCGACAATGTCGGACAACGTTAGCATTTTAATTAAAGTGTGAGACATTGAATCATTAACAGCCATTAATATACATATTGTCATCTTGTTAAAAGAGACATTGGGCGTGGATATAACAACCTACCATCGCAATGATGGGATGCCTTTTCCATTTTACGATGTGTTGCAGCCCGTGGAGTAGGTGTGCTTAAACACAGACCATCGCCTTGATGGGATGCCTTTATCCTATGGTGATGTGTTGCAGCCCGTGGAGTAGGTGTGCTTAAACACAGACCATCGCCTTGATGGGATGCCTTTATCCTATGGTGATGTGTTGCAGCCCGTGGAGTAGGTGTGCTTAAACACAGACCATCGCCATGATGGGATGCCTTTTCCATATGGCAGTGTTTTGCAGCCCACTGTGGAGGCGTGCTGCAACATGGACCTAGAATATATATTAAATAAGAATCGCACTCGAATCCTTGCTACATAACATAACAAGTGTAGTAATGAAAGGTATTACAAACGATGGTTGCGTCCTTACTAGCACTCTAGGTTGCAGCTAATGATCACGCTAATGAAGT
Organism: Lymnaea stagnalis; assembly: GCA_964033795.1. Lineage (NCBI taxonomy): Eukaryota > Metazoa > Mollusca > Gastropoda > Lymnaeidae > Lymnaea > Lymnaea stagnalis. The sequence continues at coordinate 1,597,877 of CAXITT010000065.1, forward strand.
CCTGAGTATGGTAGTCTACAGCCTCCACAGTCAAGTGACAGGATCATAAAAGACAGATTTATTATCTGCTCCTGCTATTTATTGAAGTTGAGGAACGATTTTAATTATTTGAGTTAAAAGGTGTTGTTTTTTTATATTCCCATCCACTGACATCAGTCTATTAACACGGATTTGACCTTTCACCCAGAAGCATTATAGGGGAGGGGGGGGTGAATAAAAATATAACGATTTTTGCTTTAGCGGTCGCCCGCCAGAATTCAATAATAAAAAGGGATATTACTCGGGTTATTCTACTGCAAGGGCAAACTGGGGGAAGTGAGGTATTATTTTACAAGGGCGAGTTTACGGTGGAAGATTTTACAATGTCTAGCTTCAAATCATCACAGGCACAAACTTTCAAATAATGGACTGGACTTAAGTCACTCAATTTATCACAAATCACTTCCGTTCAAACAATGTTAAACAAATTCATTCACACAAATTGGTTTTGATTCAATTTCCGGAAACCAATTTAAAGCTGTCATAAAACTAATAGTCCTTAATCCACAACCAAAACAAAACAAAAAAATCAAAGATGGTGGGGAGATGCGATGTATGCGTCAGTGCCACTCTAATCTGGTTGATAGCAGTTTTATTTTAATACAAAGTACCCATATTTTTGTAATACAAAGAACCCATATTATTTTAATACAAAGTACCCATATTATTTTAATACAAAGTACCCACATTATTTTTATACAAAGTAACCACATTATTTTAACACAAAGTACCATATTATTTTTATACACAGTAGCCATATTATTTTAATAAATATGGACATCATTGTCATATCATGAACTTACTACGGTTGCTTAGCCAAACGACGTCTCCGATTCCTTAACTGAATATTTAGACACGTTTCACAATGGCGCTAAAGAAGACGTGGTAGGATTCGCCTCTATGTACTTGAAAATAGACACATTTACTTCTATTACCATCAAATAATAAAATGTTTTCATATGTATTAGTCGAAATGTTGTATATGTGATTATGTGTACAATTACTATTAAATTATATGGTAAAAATCTGGCCGAATAATATAAGTCAAAATAATAGTTTTTTTTTTAAAATTTAAAATATTGCGTTGATTGTCAGAACTACCTAGAGCCGGGAGAGTTTCGGAAAACTAATATTTTTAAAAACTCTTTTTTTTTCGGATACCCAAACCTTGTCACTTTGAGAACATTGCTTCCTTTTACAGTGTAATAAGCCTACCGCACAACGTACAAAGTTAAGCTGATTGATGTCAAATGACCGATACAGTTTGGATTTTTTTTCTGGTTAAATAAATTAATGACTTAACGCTTAGAATAAAATCCAAGGTCACGTTGTCTTTCCTGGCGTATATTCTGTGATTTAATTTAAGTAAACAAGCTGATCGCATTATTCAAGTCTTGGTAATAGAGTTAACCTGCATGGAAGGACAGTGGTCGGAATTGTTATACCAGTTTTTAAAAATAAAAATGTAGCAGACACTAGGCATAACTACGAGACTCATAATACAGGTACTAAAACAGACGTCGCTTGTTCAAATAAAGGACGTTTCGGGTCATCGATGACCTTCCTACAATATAAAATCACATTTATAATTACTTTTGTAAACCTTTCTTTCACTGATGGGATCCCGATCCCGGATGAATCCCAATGGAATCGCCTCTCTCGTTAGGATCCCGTTTCCCGGTGGCATTCCGATCTCTGGAGAGATACCAAAACCTTTGCATCACGATCCTGGTGGGATGACAATCCCTTTGGGATGACGATCCTTGTAGGATACTGATGGAATCCAGATCTCGGGGAAATCCGATCCCAGTGGGATCCCGATTCCAAGTGGAGTCCCGATCCCGGGGGATCCCATTTTCCGGAGGGTCTCGAATATTATGGGATCCCGTTTTTAGGTAGGATCCTGTTGGGATACCGTTTCTCCGATGGGATCCCTTCTCCCGATAACATTGGCTTATAAGTGGGTTCCACTTTATTATTGGATCTCGCGCCTCTTTAGGATCATATTCATTGATGGGATCATTTATTTGGTGTGATTCTGTTTGCGGGTAATATTATTAAGGGTATATGAAATGGTAAGCTGCTGTGAACGCACGTGGGAGGCAGGAGATTGCACAATCAGGCCGACCATTTGGAGAAGGAGAGTTTCTGAAGCGCTGCATGATGAAAGTGTGTGACGTTTTGTCTGCAGATGAAAAGCTGATCTTAGCAAATGTAAGACTTAGCAGATCTACGGTTGCTGATCGGGTTTGAGAGATGGCCACTGGTGTGAAAACACAGCTGTACGAAAGAGGCAAAGACTTTGTTGCATTCTCACTTGTTGCCAATGAAAGTAATGACACGACTGACACTGCACAGCTCTTCATCTTCGGAGTGGACTCTAGCTTGAATGTTACAGAAGCAATATACTGACACAAAATCTATGCTGGGGGAAACGACAGGAAAAGACATTTTTTACAATGTATGTTAAAGTTTAACCAACATGAACCTGCCTTGGGACAAACTTGTTGGACTTACAACAGATGGAGCGCCGGCGAAGTGCGCCGGGAAAGTTGACAAGTTGGAAAGATGCGGTTAAAGATGCAGGAGAACTGTACTGGTGAACTGATGGCATGTTACTGCATCATACACCAAGGATCGCTGTGTGGTAAAGTCCTCAACATGGATGGTTTAATGAGCAATATAACACAAACCGGCAACTTTGTCAGAGGCAAAGGTATAAATCTCTGCCAATTTCAGCATTTTTTGCATGAAATTGGCTCAGTGTTCGGTGACATGCCTTATCATACAGAGGTGCTAAGGATAAGTCGGGGAAAAGTTCTTAGTAGATTTGTCCAGCTGATCGAAGAATTCTGTCAATTCTTGAACAGCAAAGAAAAAAACTCCAAAGTTTATCGGGATAAAAAGGGGAAATTTGAGTTGGCGTTTCTGTCTGACATAAGCACTCATCTCAATGACTTGAACCTGTAGCTCTAGTTGCGAGAAACCACTTGATCACTTATATGCATGATCCGGTGAAGGCATTTCAAGTGAAGATGCGCTTATGGGAGACTAAAATGCACCAATGCAATTTGTCTCACATTTCTTGTTGCCAAGCAATGTTGAACCAAGTCAACGCTATGGTGTTTCCCAATGCACACTTTGCTAAAAACTTAGATTACTTCGCGCCGAATTCGCGCGGCGCTTTAGGGACTTTAAAGGAAGGAGAATTAATTGTGTGCTGTTTCGTAACCCAGTTGTCAAAGACGTAAAAACTGCACCTGTAAATTTCCAGATGGAGCTAACAGAGCTGCAGGGTGATTGGAAACTAAAGGCAAAGTATGACACTGCGGGACCTGAAAAGTTCTCTCGTTTCATTCCTGAAGATATTCCCCAGGTTCATCTAAATGCAGCTAAAACCTTGAGCATGTTTAGTAGCACAATTATGTCTGAGCAGCTGTTATCTGTGATGAAGGTTATCAAAACATCTCACTGATGAACACTTGCAGTCCATTATGAGAATCTCTATGGCACAAAGCATTATTTCCAACATAAACGAACTTGTAGCCAAGAAAATATGTGAAACATCCAGCTCTGAAAAAAATGACTTAAGAGCAAAAAGTGGCTAACTATTGATTTTTTATTATCACTTTTTTTTTTTTTTGAAAATCTAAACTTATGTTTGAAAAAAAGGTTTCCTTTTCCCCTTATTGAATGTTTACCTTGGTCGGCCAGCATCCTTATATGTGATTTGAGTTTTAGCCCGTAGAGCGATTGAGTTAGACTCCCGTGTTCTAAACGGTCACCGCGCTTAGTTACCCCTATTAGAATAATCCCTCTAAGTCTCCAACACTGATCCGTCACGTGATCAGTTCCATTCGCTTAGTGCATCTGTGACGGGTAATCTGCTTAACCAGCATGCTTCAAGCAGATTTATTTTCAACGTTTAGTTTGGTAAATGTGTATTTTGAAAATCAATTGAAAGCGTGTTTTACTCACACAATGAAATGAACATTGAAATACAAGACATGTTGATCACGATAAAAAAAAAAAATGTTTTTTTAAATTTATAACTTTTCTGATAGGTTTTATTTTTTGTTGTTTTTTTTGTTTTGAAAATGCTGCTTAAGAAAAAGTCGATCATCTACAACAGCAACAAAACAACAACGCTAAAAGCTACAACATTCATTTAGAAGTAATATAGTTGTTGTACTATCACATATACGTTCTCTGATGAAATTCATTTGTGCACAACCTTAAAACTTGACTCTGCTGTGGAGTAGATTACGTTCCGGCACAAAGGAGGGGTGTATGATTTGGTCCGGTTGAGTGGTGTGTTGTGTGGACTGGTTGAGTGGTAAGTGGCCTGGTCAAGACCGATGGTGTGGTATGTGGTCTGGTCAAGTACTATGGTGTGGTGTGTGGTTTTGGTTAACTCCGATTGTATGGTGTGTGGTCTGGTCAAGTTCGATGGTGTGGTGTGTGGTCTGGTCAAGTGATATGGTGTGGTCTGGCCAAGTCCGATGGTTGTGTGTGGTCTGGCAACGTCCGATGGTGTGGAGTGTGGTCTTGTCAAATCCGATGGTTTGGTGTGTAGTCTGGTCAAGTCCGATGGTGTTGTGTATGGTCTGGTCAAATCCGATGTAGTGGTTTGTGGTCTGGTTTGTGGTCTGGTCAAGTCCGATGGTGTGGTGTGTGGTCCGGTCAAATCCGATGGTGTGTTGTTCGGTCCGGTCAAGTCCGATGTTGTGGTGTGTGGTCTGGTCAAGTCCGATGGTGTGGTGTGTGGTCCGGTCAAGTCAGATGGTGTGGTGTGTGGTCCGGTCAAGTCCGATGGTGTGTTGTGTGGTCCGGTCAAGTCCGATGGTGTGGTGTGTCGTTAGGTCAAGTCCGATGGTGTGTTGTGTGGTCCGGTCAAGTCCCATGGTGTGGTGTGTGGTCCGGTCAAGTACGATGAAGTTGTGTGGTCCGGTCAAGTACGATGGTGTGGTGTGTTTTCTTGCTATGCTTCAAAACGTTATGAAATGTACGATATAAAATTTCACATTCTGTTCCCGGATTTAAATCAGGGCATCTCATAATGTCGTTTTGGGGTAGATTTTTGTTCTCAATTGGAATAGTGGGGATTAATCCAACTCTATGTGTGTTGTGTTTAATTAGTACACAACATTCTCTTTCTCATTTCCTCTGTTTTATCCAGCATTTTGGTAGTGCATTTAAAAGAAAGTAATTAGCCGTGTCGCTATTTGATATTTACCTTGACTTGAGTCTTTTGAGCAGTGTTGGTACTAAATGCTCCTTACGTCCCGTACTGAGACGGTCTATAAATTCTAAGCCGCTAACGGCAACGGGGCTTCTTACACATTGGATGAGAACCCCCGATAACAGTCAACCCCTTAGCCAGAGGGAGCAGTATCCCATTCAGCTGTCTTTAGGTCTATTTAATCCTTCATTTAAACCTGGGGCCTTTTACTTTTCACTTTTCCTTGGACTACTTTTGCCTGTCAGATGAAGGCCATCTTCCTTTCTTAAAATACTCTTTATTTAATGCATACAATAAAAAGTACAAAAGAAAGGCAGTTCTCTGGCCGTTGGACACTTTTACACTTCATAGACCACATGTTAAGAACCCCTGATTTTCTTGAATATATAAAAAATAGATGTACACCCCATAGATCGACTATTTAATACTTGCACAAAGGGCCACTCTCAGCGGGCTCTATTGTCAAGCTGGTTCTGATCCTATAAGAGGATTAAGGTATTCGTTTACGCAACGTTCTGCGATTTCTTTTGGTTGAACAAAAATCTTGAAAATATTTCAATAATGATCTTTTATACTGTATGTGTCTTGTTTTATTTTAAATTATTTAATGGAAATATTAAAACCGAAAGAACTGAAACAGTACCTAAATACAGCAAACGAACTTTGAAGAGATATTTGGTTTCAATAAAAGTATATTGCTTCTTTCCGTCTTCGCGAGACGATTGAGTAGTTTGTAGTTCTTTACTTCGACGAGTGGCTCACTAGGTCAATCCTAGAATAGCAATGTCGACTGCATTTGTCGAAGGAGAATATTGATTCCTGGTAAGAGTTTGACTTACGTATTGTTCTTTTCATTGCAAAGGCGTATCGCGTATCTTCTGCATTTTTTACTCCTTCGTACACTGATGTTCAAAGAAATTCTACCAATTGTGTATTTCATGAAATCTAATTAAATACATTCTACCAATGTAATAAGCTATGACATTCTAAATAAAAACATTTTACCAATGTTATATATTATGACTTTCTAATTAAACACATTGTTAAGCAACGCACATTTCAGTCAATTATCTTAAAAGGTTTCGATTAATTTTATGAAGAAGTGGTGAGAATCACACAGTCATTTGTAGCGGTAAAGGTTGGTTCCAGATGTCGTGTTTGTCTTAATTGTTATAACTGCATAATGTTGTCTTGGTTTAGTTGTGTATTTATTTATGGGCTGAAAATGAATATGTACAATGAGAATAAAAAGCATTTCCACTGATGTGGATCAATAAATTCTCGTATCTTATCAACACTACAGCGTTCTTTTAGATGCTTTTAGAAGTTTGTGTATGTGTGTGTGCGCCCTCGCATGTCAGCTAAGTTCTCGCGGCATATTCACATTCGACAGCTGTTGCAGAACATTCCCCGCCAATGAATTAAAACCACTTTGATCGATCATTTTTGAACTCAGGACACAGTATATACTTGTGGAGCTTTGACGAAGACATTATATGTAAGACGACCATTCCTTTTAGACGCCGCATCGCTAGCTTCAAAAATGAATAGAAATATTCTCTTAAAATTGGCTTGCTTATCTCTCTTCATCTTCGCCGTGGTGGAGTTTTTAATTCTAAAACATTATACAAACAACGTCAAAAGTTTGACAGTTGATTCAGTGAAGACCATTGACCACAGTCCAATTTTTCGTGCTCTTAAGAACGTGACGTATTTCAGCTCAGAAAAGAACAAAGCGGTCGAGAAGTGTAACCCGGATACATCTGCTGACCGTCAGAGACTATACCGGGATATTTTGAACGGGATTTCCGATGCCAAAGCCGGGCGAATGGACATCGACCCCGGGGATCTTCCCAACACCGCCCACTACGTGTGGTGTGGCAGTAAGCTGTTCCTGTACGAGAACTACTTGAGCGTCTTGTCCATTGTTCGGGTTTACAGGCCCATGAAGATTGTGTTTCACTTCAATCAACTTCCGACGGAGAAAAAACTTTACAATTCGTGGTTCCAAGAGTTGAGGCAATCTCTGCCATATTTGGTCTTACGACAGACGAGTTCCGTGCTCAGGTGCAATTCTTCAGATTCGCTAAGTTTCGGGTTGGAACAGTTGGCATCGAGTATAGGTGGCGGTATTTATTTTGGGGAAAGAGCGATTCTGACCTATGTACCCAGGAAATGGAAACAGGAGAGTTATTTGACCTACTTAACTCATGGAACAAACTCGAGTGATGAAGTGATTGTATTCGCTAGGTATGGATTGGTCGACCAGAAGGTCACACTTGAAAAGTTTAAAGAAAATATATCTTACGTTTCGTACGAGTGTTTTTCAGTGGAAAAGTTTAATGACGTAATGACGCAATTGATACTCTTGAAACCAAATGAAATCAGTGACGTATTATCGCCATGCCTGATCGCACCCAAACAACTCTACCCAGAGAAGATCATCAACAACACGATGCCTTTTGGGGAAGTGGCCAGGAACCTGCATTACGGCACTTCAAAATCAATGGCCGCCCAACCTGGCAAGGTGCGACTAATTCTTTATTTTATTAATGAAGAAATGGTTTACTCAGAGCGAACAATGATACTTTTGGTTAGTGTTTGTGTCACTGATGGGGTGGTGAGGTTGTGTTACTTGTGGGGTGGGGTGCTTGTGTCACTAGTGGGGTGGGGTTGTTGTCGAATAACGAATCAATTGTTAAGCGCCATACGGAAACTTCTTGAAAAGAAGATAATCCGCCAGTCTTTGTCAAATGATTCAGTTGTATGGGCAAGCTTAAATTAATGTGATCCGTGTGTATAGGCCAGTTTTATGTTGACGAATTCATCGCATAATAATTATATTCTTGACCTAATACGAGTATGAGCATTGGTTTTGTAAAATGCGATTTGGATACGAAATAAATGTCTTTAACTAAGATCGGGTGCTAGAAGTCATTGTGACCGGGGAAATCATCGGACGTGGTGCTGGTACCTCTGGGACTTTGACTCAGTGTTCATCTCAGACAATGTCATCCGTGTGGGGGGGGGGCACATCAGATTTGCCGAGGGGGGCACATCAGATTTTCCGAGGGGGGCACATCAGATTTGCCGAGGGGGGGGGGGGTGCACATCAGATTTGCCGGTGGGGTGCAGGGTGGCATGTTCAATAGTGGGTAGGCGGAACAGATTCCCCGGGCACCGACATTAATATCTGCTGAAGCGTAACTGAGCAGGACGCTCTTGTACGGCCGCTCACGAAGAGCAGCGGCCAAGACCCCGGTCCGACGTATTCGTAACCGTTAAAGCCAGGACCAGGATCAAGGACCCCCCCCCCTATTGGTAAGCAATGGGCGCAGATTAGCCTGGCTCGTGAAACTCTCCACGTATCCGGGAGCCACTTGTACAAATTGGCCCGGTTGTGAAACCGACCAGGCTGGGCAGAAGACTACGATCAAGATCTTCCCGCCGCCGCGGCGCTGCCAACACTCCAGCCAGACGTATATCCAAGTTAGAAGCTGCCGCAGTCAAAACTGTCTTCACAAACTGCGCCACAAAACCAGCATTTTACCTTCCGTGGGACTTCGACTCTCTCCGGTGGCGACCGGCACCAGTGTCCTGAGCGCAGGAACAAGCCAGCGCAATGGGGCACAGAACACCGAGACACGACCCGGGGCCCACCCCACCGGCCAGGAACAGCAGGCAACGACCCCCGAGACGCCCGCGGGTCACCCCCTGCGGCGCCAGGATCCCACAGGATCTAGACTTTAGCCCATAAACGACTGCCACACTCTTTGCCGAAGACGAAACCACATTCCACCACTATTTCACCGTCTTCGCAAGGTACGGCAAGCCGTAACGACGGCAAGCCGTATCGTGCCTTCTCTGGTGACTTCGTCGCTCTCCTCGGTGCCTAAACCACCTTGTCACTTCTTAAACATGGCACCGGAAGAAATCATCATATCCATAATTAGAGCTTTCAAGGGCGAGGGGAACGCCCCCCGCCCTTGACCCCGTTCTGTCCGCCTGCGTGTATTCGGTCTGGCCACACCGGACCAGACCTTATTGAAACACATAACCGTTGTCCGGGGGGGGGGAACGACCCCGGTGACCGGCCATCCCGTTAACCGCAACCCACGGAGGCGTGGAATCCCGCAGGGCCGCCGGGCGGGCTCATCTGGTTGGGGTCATTCCAACTCCACATGAGTAGAGACCCACTCCCGGTCCGGTGAGCCGACACCACCATCGACAGAGGCGACTGCCGATAGCGGCCAATTCATCAGACCACAGCACCTTTGCTCAAATCCCCCGATTGAGTCGGCTGGCTGCTGGCACCAGACTTGCCCAGACAAACGGACCTTTAAATATATATATATCGTAGCGATATTTCAAATTTTTCACTAAGCGTGATCGCTTATTATTCTTTTTTAAATGTTTTTTTCAAAAATAACATTCTAGTTCTTTATTATAAAATATATTTTCGTTTTATTAACTTTGACATTTTTTTCGTGAGCGGGTGGGGCTTAACTTGCTTTTAGGAAGGGGTGGCACTGCCCCTCCCCGGAGAGATGCCCGAAAGAAACACTGCTTTGAAAGACCGCCATTTCGAATTTTTAATAGAAAAGTTATTTGGTTACCATTGTTCCATAGTTGTCAAAGGTTGTTTAGCATAGAAAAGCTATTTGGTTACCATTGTTCCATAGTTGTCAAAGGTTGTTTAGCCAGTAAGAGGTAAATACAAAAAACATAAATACATTACTGTTTTTTAAAAACAAAAATTGCCAAAAATTTTATCAAAAGTATAAACTACACGTCTTCCAAAATTTCAGAGTTGTAAAAGTCATTTGAATAAATAAAAAGAATGGAAGTAAATTCGCACCGCAACCAAATGTTTTCTTGATAACTAGTATAGTGCATTATTAATTTGTTTGATTAAGTCAAAACGTTTCTGGTAAAAGTAATATCAAAACAGGCACCTTTGGACACATCACCACGTGCACCATAGGACATATCACCTCGGGCACCTCTGGATATATCACCAAGGGCTTCATTGAGCATAACACCGGGTGTATTAATGAAAGATAACATTACTCAAATGTAACATATCCTTACTATATTATTTGTACAATTACGTGTGCTATTAATATTGTTTGTTTACATGCGTTGGTGAAAAAAAACAACAACATAATTATATGAAATAATTCGACTTAAAGTCTTCAGAAGGGTGTGAGAAACGGACAATTATTTCTTTACCTCTATCCTCACCCACATTCTGACTGTGATCTAGGACCCCAATGACCTGATCCCTGCCATCTGCCACGTCATCTCATTGAACCCACAGCCTGGCCAACCAGTTGTTTGGACATTCCAGCATTACCTGAGTGTCTTGTCTGCATTGTATGTTGGAGGTTTCCATAGGTAAGAACATTGTCTGTTGGAGGTTTCCATAGGTGAGAACATTGTATGTTGGAGGTTTCCATAGGTAAGAGCATTGTATGTTGGAGGTTTCGATAGGTAAGAACATTCTAGAAACATTTAACAGCTTTTTAAAAGATTATTATTTTGTGTGAATGTGTGTGTTTTTTTTTTTTTTTTTTTTTTTTTTTGGTTTAACAGTGGTGGGTGCTGTTGATTGAAAATTTTTTTTATAATTTCCATATATTTATTTTTTTTTTTTTTTTTTTTTTTTTTTTTTTTTTTTTTTTTTTTTTTTGTTTTTTTTTTTTTTTTTTTTTTTTTTTTTTTGTTGCTTAACAGTGGTGGGTGCTGTTGATTGAAAATTTATTTTATAATTTCCATATATTTATCCTTTGCGGCATCTCCATATTCTTTCCTTTATCCATCTGTGACAACTCATGTTATTTTGTTGGGGGAATTCAGTCAAATTAAATGATATATTTAGGCGACTATAATTAATTAATACCATAAATGGGATTAAAAAAACAACAACCCAGAACAGGGTGATGCTGAAGTTGTTTGGTTTGCTGAAAAGAAGAAGAAAACAAACGAGTTATTTGCTTTACGTGCAATGTCAAGTGCCTGTAAATCAAATATTGATGAGATCAGAACGTCCAGAAACCAATGTGTTAATCGAACATTTTAATATAATCTTCACACTATAACAAATGCACAGTCTGTGCAAAATAAAATAATTGACACTATAAAATAGTGTTATATTGCCCAGCCTTATTCTATAAACGATTACATATTTGCATTTCTTTTTCAATAAACTTGAAATGATCTTCCAACCAGAGTCTTTGTCCACGGGGACATTCCACCCACTGGCGAATGGTGGGACAAGATGCAGGGGGAAAATGTCACCTTCGTTTTCGTGAGTTCATGTCACCTTTTTGTACTTAAGACAATGGTAGTTATTTGTGACATTTAAAAAAAAGAAATTAACATCATTGTGACATTGCCCTACTGTCATTTAATCGCCATTGCCACATTGACCATATTGTAATAATGTTGTTGTTTTAAAAAAGAAATCATATTCCCTTATTAATTTTAAACAAATTGTCAGTCACAAATCGCCAAATGTCTGTCTCTGTCGTTTGATCCAATGTTTCAGATGGACAACATGGAGACGATCTACCAGCAGAAAGCCACGGTGTTAGCTCATCAGTCGGATGCCCTAAGGGCTCTCATACTGTTGAAGTATGGGGGCGCTTACCAGGTCAGTAAACTCATCTCAGCTGAAACGCTTCTCGAACTCTTTTAATTTCATCAAACATCGTATACAATGTTGATATCATACTAGCAAATCTATCCGGCTTTTTGCGAGTGTGTATTCAGAAGAAAAAAAAAATACTTCTAAAAGTTTTCATCTTTAATGAACTGTTCAATTATTTTTTAACATTCCTATTACAATAATTCCTGTAGACATTGAAATTGGGACCAATCCTGTTGCAATTGATATTCAACTTGAGCACAGACAAAATTTTATTTAAAGACAAATATTATTTTTTTTCAAAACACGTCTATAAAAATAAAACGATTTCAAATCTCTGGGCGCTAACTTATTGAGATAAAATTGGTCTGCAATTATTTCAATCAAATGGGATAATATTAGTTGTCCCTAAGACAGTGGCACTAAAAAACTGATTTTCTCCAATTCTTTATGTTGAAAACTTAAAAATCTGTTCACTATTGGGGCCCAGGAGCCCAAACAACTTAACCTGTGACGTGTATAGTAGTAGTATTTTAGGTTGGGTATTGAAGACACTTTATTAAAAGAATATCTCATTAAAATATATTGAATAGACCATCGATTAAAAGCCCCCCCCCTACATTTTTTTTTTTTTTTTTTCACAAAAGATGTGGAAATTGTTATTTTGAAATCCAGGTTTTTCAAAAGAAATTATAAAAAGAAAGAAACAAAATTTGGTCTAGATGAAACAATAGCCATAAAAGCTTGCAATACAAAATTAAAAGCCCCCCCCCTACATTTTTTTTTTTTTTTTTCACAAAAGATGTGGAAATTGTTAGTTTGAAATCCAGGTGTTTCAAAAGAAATTATGAAAAGTAAGTAACCAAATTTGGTCTAGATGCAACAATAGCCGTAAAAGCTTGCAATGCAATGAAATAATTTCTTGTATAGCTTTCGCAGTTATAAGGAAAATACATTGTAAAGATTTGTAGACTCATTTCGAATTTCTAGAAAGTACACAAATATCTTAAAACCCTATTTAATAACATTTGGGGACTTTTCTAGAACCATGAGTAACATAACAAAGGACATATCTATTTTATCTTAAAACCGTTCTGAAAAATTAATCATCGAATGTTCAAGAACAAAGCAAAAACTTCAAGAAACCTTATTTTTGTTTCATATTCTTTAAAACTTTCTCAAAGTTTCTACATAAGGGAGTCAATTTTGTTTCATATTCTTTAACACTTTCTCAAAGTTTCTACATAAGGGAGTCATTTTGTTTCATATTCTTTAAAATTTTCTCAAAGTTTCTAAATAAGGGAGTAATTTTGTTTCATATTCTTTAAAACTTTCTCAAAGTTTCTACATAAGGGAGTCATTTTGTTTCATATTATTTAAAATTTTCTCAAAGTTTCTACATAAGGGAGTCCTTTTGTTTATATTCTTTAAAACTTTCTCAAAGTTTCTACATAGGGAGATTTTTGTTTCATATTCTTTAAAATTTTCTCAAAGTTTCTACGTAAGGAAGTCATTTTGTTTCATATTCTTTAAAATTTTCTCAAAGTTTCTACGTAAGGAAGTCATTTTGTTTCATATTCTTTAAAACTTTCTCAAAGTTTCTACGTAAGGGAGTCATTTTATTTCATATTCTTTAAAACTTTCTCAAAGTTTCTACGTAAGGAAGTCATTTTGTTTCATATTCTTTAAAATTTTCTCAAAGTTTCTACGTAAGGAAGTCATTTTGTTTCATATTCTTTAAAACTTTCTCAAAGTTTCTACGTAAGGGAGTCATTTTATTTCATATTCTTTAAAACTTTCTCAAAGTTTCTACATAAGGGAGTCATTTTGTTTCAGGGTTACTGCTTAAATTTTTTTTTTCCTCTTGTAAGAAATGTCTCATCATGTAATCCTTATTTCAAGACCAACACATTTCAAAAGACAATGCTCTTGCTGCACCAGCTTTCCATTAAAGTTAAAAGATTAAGGTCCGTAGTGGGGGCTTGTTCTAAATGGTGACCATTTAATTATCACTAAGGACCAACATAATTTAGATTAAAACTCAAGTTAAAATTTGGCCTTTTCCACATTAAAATCGCTTGAAAATTGTAAGACATATAGAGCATATAAGGAATGCAATTAGTGTCCCTGACCATCCCCTCCCCCCAATACTAGCTGTGGTATCTTAAACAACACGTGTTTTCATATATTGAAATAATATAATTATGTTAAACAGCTACATTTTTGTGTTCAAAATTTGATGAAGAATACATACTTCTCTATGTAACAATGTCACTAACGCCACCAGATTGGCGCAGATTTCACTACGCACGATTCCTGATCACTGCGCTTGGTGCGCTTGGTGCGCTTGGTGCGTTTGGTGCGCTTGGTGCGATTGGTGCGTTTGGTGCGCTTGGTGCGATTGGTGCGCTTGGTGCGTTTGGTGCGCTTGGTGCGTTTGGTGCGCTAGGTGCGCTTGGTGCGCTTGGTGCGCTTGGTGCGTTTGGTGCGATTGGAGAGTTTGGTGCGTTTGGTGCGCTTGGTGCGCTGGGTGCGATAGGT
>CAXITT010000065.1:1612631-1718962 GCA_964033795.1 Lymnaea stagnalis
TTGGTGCGTTTGGTGCGCTTGGTGCGTTTGGTGTGCTTGGTGCGCTTGGTGCGTTTGGTGCGCTTGGTGCGCTTATTGCGTTTGGTGCGCTTGGTGCGTTTGGTGCGCTTGGTGCGTTTGATGCGCTTGGTGCGTTTGGTGCGCTTGGTGCGTTTGGTGCGCTTGGTGCGCTTGGTGTGTTTGGCGCGCTTGGTGCGTTTGGTGCGCTTGGTGCGTTTGGTGCGTTATAGTTTCCATTTGTTTGACTGAAATAGTTGGTGTAGTGAATAGTGTGATCTGATCGAACCATTTACAAACCAACAAGTGTAGCCACATTGTGCTTGATACTCTAGTCACATTGTGCTTTATACTGTAGTCACATTGTGCTTTATATATTATACTGTAGTCACATTGTGCTTTATACTGTAATCACATTGTGCTTTATACTGTAGGGATTTATTTTTTGTTTAATTTCCTTTATGACTTAATGAATAATTGTATTTTTTCGCAGTTAGTTGCGCCTTCCTCCCCATCCAAACTTATGCACTAAGGGGGGTTTATGGCCTCCCCGCTTCCCGCCCCAATCTTCCCCACTCCCACCGTAATCCCCTATAATAAATATGAAGAATAGTCCTACCTGCTGCCCCCAGGAAGAGTGAATTAGAATTTCTCAGCCTCCTGAGGTCTTCAGATTGAATGTTGTAGTTCGAAATGTACAGTATGTGAAACGAATTTTATATCAACCAATCATTATGATAACAGCGGCTAGCTTTAATAAAATGTCCAGTGTAACCTTTCCCTCCTTACCCCAAAGGTTTTTGAAAAGATTTTACATTGTGTCAGAGACTAATTTTTTTCTTTCACTCTTCAAATACCGCCCCCATCCCCCCCCCCACCCCAGCCCCCGCGAGAGGATTTACGCCAACTTTAGCTAAACATACCTAATTTAACAAATATAATTGCATTTCCACCGTATCATGTATGAATACAGTTCTGCGTCAAGGAGTGGAGTTCACTAATAATTGTTGCGCGCCGGATATTATGTTTAGTGTGAGCAGTGGACTTTTAAGATATTTATAAATGAACGCCTTCCCACATTTTACAGGTCGACAGATTTTTATGGTAATTATGACCACAGTCAGTTTAGTGGCGTAAGTGTTCATTGGTGAGCAATCCTAGAAAGACCTTTGCAGGAGATGGCTGTGTATTTTTTTCTCAGATTAGGAGCCGCGCTATACGTGTGTTGATGAAATGTACAGTCTGCTGGATTCAATTTATATGAACGAAACTGGGAAGGATATGTACTGAAAATAACTGCCAATTATTTAGCTTTAAAATTATTGAACGAAAAAAAAATTCTTCTTAGAATCCTTTTATGAATATTTCATGTTCGAATAATACTTTAACTTTATCAACATAATGTAAAAACGACTTTTTAAACAAAATCTAACATATCTCACTCGCCAACTGCACCAGATCTTCTCTGGATAGTCACCATGTCACTAACTCGTTCACATCCTATCAATCTTGTATATTTTCGTATTTCCTGTGTTGCCAGGACAAAGACGTGTTGTGGGCCAATCCAGTTCCCGAGCACATCCGGAGATACCCGGCGTTGATGACCTACGACTGGCCGTGGTACGACGAGTGGCCCAGGGGTATCAACATGGGGGTTATCATGGCAAAGCCTGGTTCAATGTTTCTTAGGAAATTGCTCGACTCTTACTGGTAAACGCCAAATATATTTTTCTTTTTTTTTTGTTTTGTTGGCGTCTCATAGTATTGAACGAAATTGTGGAAACTGGTATGTGGAAGCTTGAATCGAACGACTTGAAATGCTTTATAAACAGATCACTTGCTTACATAGAGAGTTGGGGGGGGGGGAGGGGACGATAACCCAGGTCGGAATATTTTTGATGACGACAGATTTCAGTCCATGACATATACGATATCAGAATTTTATTTGACTAGCATTATATAAGTCTTGTATATATATTTGTGATTGCGGGCCAACGAAGACAACAATGACCCCTGACGTCAAAACTCTACCAGCTCCACCAAGACACGGAAGAACACGTACATTGAACCGTCTCTCAAATTCTTCATACAACATAGCCAGCATTAAGCCTTGTGAGAAAACAATTTGAGCGATTCATTCTTGTATCGGGCTTTGTGTTGCGCTCACTTTGGGGCTGTGTAATCTGAAATGGACTGCTCATTAAGCATTAAGTGACTGCTCATTAAGCATTAAGTGACTGCTCATTAAGCATTAAAGCCTTGTGTCTGCTCATTAAGCATTAAGCCTTGTGACTGCTCATTAAGCATTAAAGCCTTGTGACTGCTCATTAAGCATTAAAGCCTTGTGACTGCTCATTAAGCATTAAAGCCTTGTGACTGCTCATTAAGCATGAAGCCTTGTGACTGCTCATTAAGCACCACTAAGCCTTGTGACTGCTCACTAAGCACTAAGCCTTGTGACTGCTCATTAAGCATTAAGCCTTGTGACTGCTCATTAAGCACTAAGCCTTGTGACTGCTCATTAAGCACTAAGCCTTGTGACTGCTAATTAAGCATTAAGCCTTGTGACTGCTCATTAAGCACTAAGCCTTGTGACTGCTCATTAAGCACTAAGCCTTATGACTGCTCATTAAGCACTAAGCCTTGTGACTGCTCATTAAGCACTAAGCCTTGTGACTGCTCATTAAGCACTAAGCTTGTTACTGCTCATTAAGCATTAAGCCTTGTGACTGCTCATTAAGCACTAAGCCTTGTGACTGCTCATTAAGCATTAAGCCTTGTGACTGCTCATTAAGCATTAAGCCTTGTGACTGTTCATTAAGCATTAAGCCTTGTGACTGCTCATTAAGCACTAAGCCTTGTGACTGCTCATTAAGCATTAAGCCTTGTGACTGCTCATTAAGCATTAAGCCTTGTGACTGCTCATTAAGCACTAAGCCTTGTGACTGCTCATTAAGCATTAAAGCCTTGTGACTGCTCATTAAGCATTAAGCCTTGTGACTGCTCATTAAGCATTAAGCCTTGTGACTGCTCATTAAGCACTAAGCCTTGTGACTGCTCATTCTACTATTAAGCCGTGTTTTCGTGTCTTGGGATATGTAGTCGTGATTTGGGTTATTTATTTTGGCAAAACTTATTGTGTAATCTTACACTGAACATAGATTCAAAATAGCAAATACTTTAATGTTTGTTTTAGAGTTTGGAAGGCCATTTCTTACTGAAGTAAATCGTTAATAGTCTTGTTCATATTTGCAGCCACGGTGGCATTGGGATATTAATCAAAGGAAATGCTCCCATTTAAAATTTCAAAATCTTTGGCAGTTATTTTATGGTAGACCTCTAAACACTTTTTGGTACATTTAGGTGTTCATTAGTCCTGACATTAGTACATTCAGGTATTCATTAGTCCTGACATTAGTACATTTAGGTGTTCATTTGTCCTGACATTAGTACATTCAGGTGCTCATTAGTCCTGACATTTGTACATTCAGGTGTTCATAACCTTAAAATTAGTACATTCAGGTGTTCAATAATCCTGACATTAGTACATTCAGGTGTTCAATAGTCCTGACATTAGTACATTCAGGTGTTCAATAACCTTATAATTATTACATTCAGGTGTTCATTTGTCCTGACATTAGTACATTCAGGTGTTCAATAGTCCTTACATTAGTACATTCAGGTGTTCAATAGTCTAGAGAATAGTACATTCAGGTGTTCAATAGTCCTGACATTAGTAAATTCAGGTGTTCAATAGTCCTGACATTAGTACATTCAGGTGTTAAATAGTCCTGACATTAGTACATTAGGGTATTCAATAGTCCTGACATTAGTAAATTCAGGTGTTTAATAGTCCTGATATTAAAGAAGTGCTTTTGTTACTTATTTTAACGAATTTTTTTTTGCCGAAATGGTGATTGAACAAAAGCAAAAACTACTGCATCAAAAAGCTTTTGCCTTGAAACGAGAAATTTTTGCTGATTAAATTACTGTTTGCAAAAGTAGTGCTACATTTTGCATTGCATGACACAAATTTTAATCAAATTACCCAAACAAAACAAGTACGTTTTAAAAATCTAAGCTATGAACATAGATGACTATTAAGATATTAAAAGAGGTTTGGTCCTAATCTCCAGGCTAACGCCACAGTTTAATGAAATTTTAGTCTTCTCATTATTGATTTGTGTTTCATTGCTGGACAGGTTTTATAATGATTCCAGCTGGGAATATAACGGGATCCTGATGCCTTACAAAGTTTACGAGACGTACCCGGAGTCGGTCCTTATCTACGGTCAACTCCAGGTCAGTTGTCATGTTTTTGTATATGTTCGATTGTTTCTTGTTTTCTTTCTTGCTTTGTTTAGGGACTTCATGTTTAGACGATTGGAGGCGTTCCTCTATAAAGCTTGCAGGTGTTATGAACTGATGGGCCCCAAAATGAAAGGGGTGGGTGGAAAGATAAAAACTATGAACATAGCCTTTGAGATGGGGCCCATGAGATGGGGCCCACAATAAAAAACACAAAATTCAACATGCTGTATCATCAATGTCACCATAGCCAATGTAGGGCTCTTGTCTGCTACATCGTGTGTCATCTAAGAATCGTGGACTGTCTTCTACACAGTATTATCTAGACATCTCAGTCCCGGTCTACCAATGAGCAATCGTCCTGGTCTACCAATGAGCAATCATCCCTGTCTACCAATGAGCAATTGTCCCGGTCTACCAATTAGCAATCGTCCAGGTCTACCAATGAGCAATCGTCCAGGTCTACCAATGAGCAATCGTCCAGGTCTACCAATGAGCTATCATCCCGGTCTACCAATGAACAATCGTCCCGGTCTACCAATGAGCAATCGTCCAGGTCTACCAATGAGCCATCGTCCAGGTCTACCAATGAGCTATCGTCCCGGTCTACCAATGAGCAATCGTCCCCCAGATGGTTACTCGCATCGTCCAGGTCTACCAAGGAGCTATCGTCCCGGTCTACCAATGAGCAATCGTCCCGGTCTACCAATGAGCAATCGTCCAGGTCTACCAATGAGCAATCGTCCAGGTCTACCAATGAGCCATCGTCCAGGTCTACCAAGGAGCTATCGTCCCGGTCTACCAATGAGCAATCGTCCCGGTCTACCAATGAGCAATCGTCCAGGTCTACCAATGAGCAATCGTCCAGGTCTACTAATGAGCTATCATCCCGGTAATGCGAGGGATTTCGTGAGGCAGGTTGTGTGAAAATTTTTAAGTTTCTTGGCATGCTGGCAGACTGTGCACGTTTCATATCCGTAAAGCAATTTCAAGAGGACTTCTGCACTATAGACCTTGATCTTCGTATCTCTTCTGTTCCAAACAGGACTGAAGATTCTGTAAAATATTGCACTTGCTTCTACGAGTTTGGCATTCATTTCGTCATCCATGACGAGAGATCTAGACAGGGTGCTGCCCAAGTAAGTAAATTTATCCACCACGTTCCACGCTGTCCACTGATGATGATGTTGGATTTAACTTAGGGCTAACTGGGAGCAAACTGATACATCACATCCATCTTCTTTGTGTTGATTATGATGCCAAAGTTTTTAGAGGCCTCAGAGAAGACATCAACGCTGTATTACATTTCGGCTTTGAGGCAGCGTCGAGAGCACAATCTTAGGCAAACAGAATCTCGTTGATGGTATGATGTTTGACCTTGGTTTTAGCTTGTAGCCTAAGGTTGAAGAATGATCCATCGCCGTGAAAACGGATTGGCAACCCTGTGCTGAAATCCTTGAATGCATCAGACGGCATTGCGGAATACATAGTACTGAAGAGTGTGGGAGACCTGCTTCACACCGTTCAAGACATTGAATGCTTGAGATGACTAACCGTTGACCTGCTGATGGATGATGTTGGTTAACTTGTCTGCGCATCCGTACTTCTTCATAATTTTCCACAGGCCACCCTTATTGACCCCGTCAAAAGTCTTATTCAGGTCGATAAATGTGGAATATATATTCGAATTTTGCTCCTGACATTTCTCTTAAAGCTGCCTGGCAGCAAACTCCATATTGATAGTTCCGCGTTTCTCTGCAAAGACCGCTATGACTCTCGGGTGGGAGACCTAGCTCCAGATGTGCATTCAGGCGGTTCAGAAGGGCTTGGGCCAAGATCTTGCCCACGATGGACAGCAGAGATATTCCGTCGATTGTCGCAAGCCTGGCGGTTTCCTATGTGTTAGTACAGGTGTGTGGTGATCTGACTTAGGCTTTATCGGTGAGGGGTATCTCTTTTATGAGATCTCCTATTGGCACTATGTCTAGGGATTCGTTAAATAAGCCAAATTACGACACAAACATAGTAAACTATATATAATATATATACACATAGATTGAAACGAAGTCTTTGTTAAAGGAGAAAATAATGACAAATATTTATTGAATAAGGGTATTTACAATTTCCTACGTAGTATACACTTGGTGATTAATATATATAATAAATGGATGTCATACAATTATAAATGTGTATCAATGAAATACAAGTGTCCCTAACATACTGACAGTGTCATCATTATTAATCTTCGGAGCTGTTCCAAGCGTAGTGAAGTCGGAGTTCCCGGTCGTAGAATCCGTGGAATCTCTGCGATTGAGGAAGATGACTCTCAAGCGATAAATCGTGGGTGGTAAGAGTCCCTGGATCTCGAGGTCCTTCTAGTAGCCGTAGGTAGTTTGGTGTGGGACGTAAATCATTCCCCTATTTCCAGACTCAAGGTCAGTTGGTCCAGAATTAATAACCAGGTTAAAGGCAAAAATGATACAAAATAAATAAGTATCTAGGCGAATAGTCGTAAGCTGACAAGTCCCATTCCAACAGCAACGAATTCAGATCGAAGTATGGAGGCTTACATAGCTCTTACATGTACATCCATTTTGTGGATAGATTTATACGTCTTGTCATTGTCGGCGTAAGCAGATCTTGCTTCGCGACAGTGTTGGACCAAGCGAGCATTTTAATTAATGAAGTATGGGGCATTGTGTCCTTAACAACCATTAAATTTATAGCTACATAGTATTCATCGTTTCATCTTGTTAAAACAGACATGGGCGAGTGGGAACAACAACCTACCATCTCTATGAAGGGATGGCGGTGTGTCGTAGCCCGCGGCAAAGGCGATATTAGAATACATAATATCAATCACGATCGAATCCTTGCTACATATGTCCATTACATGGGAAATAATATAATACCAAAATCATGGTTGCGTACTTACTAGTATTCTAGGTTGCGGTCACGGTTAATGAAGCCACAAGTGTAGTTGTCTCCAGCGTTCACATTCAAGTGATAAGATCATAAAAGACAGATTCTACTTTGTTCTGGCTATTTGTTTCAGTTGGGTGATGATTTAACTGGGTGGTTTAAATGTTCTTTGTTCTCCCATCCAATGAGATTCCCTTTTAATGTTGCGGCTTTGACCTTCGACCCTCAAAGTTTATCGGTGTGAGGGGGACAATGCTAAATCCCGCTTTTGCGTGGGCTGTCTAGCGTACAATTCGATAACAACAAGGGAACTAATTATGGTTTACTACTGCAAGGGCAAAGCTTAGTGAAGAAAGGGTTTATTATTTTAACAAGGGCGGGTTTAATGTGGCAGAGTTTTTCAATGTGAGGTTCTCAAATCATCCCAAGTTGGATATGTGAGGCATCTTTGAGGTCTTGTGGTACAGTTTCGTCTGCAAGATGATCTGGATTATATGCAACAATTTATTCGTCAGCGCTTTTCAACCCTCTTTGTAGATTTCGGTAGGAATTATTTCCGAGAAAGGTAATGTACCACTGGACATTTTGCGGATGGCTAATGGCACTAATGGCATTCAGCATCAACCCTATGGAATGGGTGCAGACAACATGGCCTTCAGCATCAACCCTATGGAATGGGTGCAGACAACATGGCATTCAGCATCAACCCTATGGAATGGGTGCAGACAACATGGCCTTCAGCATCAACCCTATGGAATGGGTGCAGACAACATGGCCTTCAGCATCAACCCTATGGAATGGGTGCAGACAACATGGCCTTCAGCATCAACCCTATGGAATGGGTGCAGACAACATGGCCTTCAGCATCAACCCTATGGAATGGGTGCAGACAACATGGCCTTCAGCATCAACCCTATGGAATGGGTGCAGACAACATGGCCTTCAGCATCAACCCTATGGAATGGGTGCAGACAACATGGCCTTCAGCATCAACCCTATGGAATGGGTGCAGACAACATGGCCTTCAGCATCAACCCTATGGAATGGGTGCAGACAACATGGCCTTCAGCATCAACCCTATGGAATGGGTGCAGACAACCCAGGACAGAGCCAAGTGGAGATCGGCTTTTAAGAAGGGGGCTCAAAAATCAACTTTACGCCGCCGACTACAGCAACGATCCCATACCCGCGGTGTCAGAGATTATTCCGATCACGGATCGGACTAGCAGGCCACTTACGCACTCACAGTGGCCAACCCCACCCCTAACCAGATGACTCCATGGTCCTTGTCGATTGTGACAGACAAAAAACAATAACTTTTTTGTTAGTGATACATGGGTGTTAGTTAGCTAAGTCTATAACTTTTGTTAGTTATACATGGGTGATGGTTAGATAAGTCTATGACTGTTACTGGAACATGGGTTATAGCTAGCTAAGTCTATAATTGTTGTTAGTGATGCATGTGTGATAGTTAGCTAAGCCAATAACTGTTGTTTGTGATACATTGGTTATAGTTATATAAGTTTATAACTTTTGTCAGTGATCATTGTGATCGTTAGCTTAGTCTATAGCTTTTGCTAGTGATACATTGTGATAGTTAGCTAAGTCTGTAGCTGTCACTGCCACACCTTACAGCACCAACGTATTGAGTTTTAATTATTGCATCACTTGATGTAGCCAGTCAATGGCACTTTATTTCAATAAAACGGAAAATACATAACAATTGAACAACTGAACTTATAATACTGGAGATCTATATGCGTTCACTTCTGTGTTGATTAATTATCCTTAATATCTTCCAATTCCTCCCGGGTTCATTTTAGATTTTCTTCACGGATGGATGGGGGGGGGGGCATTGCCAGTGTCTAGATGCGTAGCTGGAGGGGCGGGGAATGGACAGTTTCCAGGGGGCGCCAGACTAGTAGGTACACCTAAATGGGCTTTGATTGTATCTAAACCTAATGTGTTTAAGGCTTGAGGGGGGCGTAAAATGGATCGTGTGCCCTGTCGCCAAACACTCTCGATACACCTCTGCCAGTGGCCTGGAAAGAGCGCGAATGGGTGGTCCACCCATGTGTCAATATTTAATTTAATGGTTTCATACACATTTTAGTTGAGTGGCATTTTAGGCCTTCGATTGGGAAGCGCAAAAATTATCCAACATAATGATCAATGTTATAGCTCTAACTCCATCCCATCCCAGCCCGACATTCACTATATTCATTCCAGTTGATCCGTCCTTGTAGGATGTGCAATTTTTACGTTATTTTTGCTCCTTACGTGTTAAGAGAACACAGGAAAAGTTTATAATTTTAAAATGCAAGAATACATTTTAGAACATACCCGAATTTAGTTTTGCAACATTCTACACTTAATTGAAGCGCAAAGGCATAGATGCTACTGAAAACTTTAAGTGTCGTCATTTGATCTCAGAGCATCGAGTTTGCCCCTCAAACTGTATGGCTTAATTAAATATTAATTTTGAATGCAAAGTTGAGGCAGTACAAAACAGAAAAGCTGCATGAGTACTCAAAAATTCAAACGACAGCACTGCTGGGCTTGCTTGTGTTATACATTTAAGTTTATTGTTATATATTACTAAATAGTAATGTGACTTTTCATTTTTTTAAAATCTATTTTTGGTGTAAAGTTCTTAATAAAGAATTCATGATTTTTACAACAAAATTCAAAAAAAAAATTTCAGAACTGTCCGATTTATAAATCGTAAATGGACTGCATAAAAAAGTGAAAAAGACATTAGATGTTCACACATTATGGCATACTGGATATAGCCCGCCAAACTAGAAGCGAAATATTAAATAAGATGTGTTTATAAATGTAGGATTTACTTGAGGGCAATCATGTCAAACTCAATGATGA
Source organism: Lymnaea stagnalis (assembly GCA_964033795.1). Taxonomy (NCBI): domain Eukaryota; kingdom Metazoa; phylum Mollusca; class Gastropoda; family Lymnaeidae; genus Lymnaea; species Lymnaea stagnalis. The sequence continues at coordinate 1,622,739 of CAXITT010000065.1, forward strand.
TGGTTTCCAAAATTCAACTGTTTTCTTTTACATTTCAGATTAATTTCTGCAATACATTAAAATTTGCCTCTTTGCTATACTTAAAAACTTGTATTTAACAAATCCATATCATTTTTTTGTTTAAATTGACGATTTGAGGAAGAGGAATCGTTTCTATAAATAGATTTGTACACATACAGTCATACAAAGTATTCGGTGTGATAAAAACCAAATCGCTTCATATATATGTGGGACAGAGTGTTCGTTATTCTATTACAAAGAGACAATCAGTTGGGAATTTAATATATATAAGCTAAATATTATTTTTCAGAACTTTGTTACTATATGCAAATAATGCACCTGAAATAATTGATAGTAAAAATTAATTAATAACAAGATTTGGTACGTTGATTCTATACGTTATCAACGAAATTCACAATTTTACGTAGCTGCAACATGTTTTCCCTGTTCGATTTTTAAAATTGTACTTCCATCCACTTTCTTTCTGTTCTTATGAACTTTGTATTTGTAAGAGACGTGTGCTCATTATTTTTTTGTTGATATGATTCATATAGATCTTTATATATATATTTTGTAAATTTAATTTATTCTTATATGAATGTATTCTTTTTATGTTGTACTGTTGAAGATACTTACCGAGAAGCATACATTTGGATTATGTGTGATCATTGTTAAAGCTTAGCTCATACTGTTTTATTTAAACAAATTATTTTTATCTCATTGGTTTACAAAAGTAGTACATTGAGAGTAAACATATAAACTTTAGATTATATAACTGATGAATATTTGTATGCACCCGTTAAATTATTAATTTTAAAAAAATAATATACAACTTTGATGATATTAATTTTATTTTATCTAGATCAACATACTTGAAGTCGAGTACATTAAAAAAGTATGCTAATAATAAATTATTTTTTTACAGCATAATGCAATTATAAAATTTAAAATTTACCCACGACCCTACTTTAAAAGTCATGCTTTCGTTACAAAATAGCATTTGAAAACAGATTGCATATGTTTGATGCTTAACAAGAACATTATTAAAATTATTGGCCCTTTTAATTGGTGCAAAATTACGGTAATACCGAGTTATTGTAGTCTTCAAAATTGAGCAGCTGCAAAAACATGTACATTAAAAATACCGAAATTGGCGAAGAAGAAGATAAAAGGCTACGGCTTATAATCGAGACGGGCCAATACTCGAAACTGCTATCTATAATCCAATAGTGTTAGCCTCTAAGAAGGTCAGCCTTAAATATACGGTTCATCAAATATATCGAGCGTAGCGAATTGTTAAGATTCAACTTATTGTAATCGGTTAATGGAACCAGTTACTATCCTTTGTAAAGTAATTAAAAAGGACAACGTGGTCGTTTAAGAAAAAAATATATATTTTCGTTTCACATTTTAATCCGGGGTGGGGGAAGGGACATAACTTTATCCTGTGGGCTAGTGCCCCCACCCTCATCCCCCTTCCACGGAGAGATGCCTGAAATAAAAATAATATATAATTTGATTGATTGATTGACTGATTTGATATTTAAATCGCGCTGGTATCCATGCCCATTTAGCATGCTCACTGCGCTCTGGTATCCATGCCCATTTAGCATGCTCACTGCGCTCTGGTATCCATGCCCATTTAGCATGCTCACTGCGCTCTGGTATCCATGCCCATTTAGCATGCTCACTGCGCTCTGGTATCCATGCCCATTTAGCATGCTCACTGCGCTCTGGTATCCATGCCCATTTAGCATGCTCACTGCGCTCTGGTATCCATGCCCATTTAGCATGGCTCACTGCACTCTGGTCCTAGGAAGTCTATTGAAACAAAATTTTTTTGTTTCTTAAATGATTTTTTATCATTTACTATTCCCCTCAAAGTTGGAGGCAAACTGTTCCATAATTTTGGCGCTATCGCTTCAAAAGAGCGCACTCCGTAAGAATTTTTTCTGTGTTCATCCACACTAGGAATACTCAGTACGCACTGCGTTGATGACCGCAGGCTCTTCAATGATAAATGTTTATAAATCAGCTCCTTGAGATACTCCGGTCCTGAGCCATCTATGCAGCTGTACACCAGGGACAGAATTTGTAGTTAATTGGCTCACTCACAGGAACCCAATGGAGATCTCGTAGAACTTGGTGATGTGGTCAGATTTCTTCATCCGCGATACAATGCGTGCTGTAGTATTTTGTATCATTTGGAGTCTCTGAATTTGGCTCTGAGGTAAACCCCACAAAGAACTATTACAGTAATCTAATCTTGACTGGATTAGAGTTACTGCTACAGCATTGGCTGTTCCCTTTATTGATTTGAGGACGCAATTGACCCAGGGCACGCAGATGACAGAAGCATGCCTTGGCAACAGAACTGATTTGGGGAATCATACTAAGTTTACTGTCAATATAAAAGCCAAGGTCTCTGACTGTCGAGGACAACGGGATCTATGATTCACCAACTTTTATTGATGCAATGGTAACTTTCCGAAGATTGGCGTCCGAACAACAAATAATTGCCTCAGTCTTATCATCATTTATTTTTATTCTATTTGATGACATCCAATCTTTCACAGCAAGACATCAGTCCGCGACAGCCTGATCAGCACGAGCACACTCCAAGGGATCAGGGTGGAAAAACGTGTATAGTTCTGTGTCATCTGCAAATATTTTGCGGGAAATATCATGAGTTTCAATAATTTTGCCGAGCTGGCTAGTGTACATGGAGAACAGTATAGGTCCTAAAACTGAGCCCTGTGGCACACCACAGGTAACGGAAGTGTCCATGGAAGATGTCTGCTTCACTACAATACGCTGAGTCCTGTCGGTCAGATAAGAAGAAAACCAGCGAAGTGCAGTTCAAGTAATGCCTGCCACATTCAGAAGTCTCGACAGAAGAAGCTCATAGTCTAACACATCGATTTCAACTAACCAGTTCAATGGCCATCACCCGCCACAGCAATGTGGCACAGCCAGTGTCAAACAAGAGTCTCGAAATGTGGCACAGCCAGTGTCAGACAAGAGTCTCGAAATGTGGCACAGCATATGTCAGATAAGAGTCTCGAAATGTGGCACAGCCAGTGTCAGACAAGAGTCTCAAAATGTGGCACAGCATATGTCAGACAAGAGTCTCGAAATGTGGCACAGCTTGTCAGACAAGAGTCTCGAAATGTGGCACAGCTTGTCAGACAAGAGTCTCGAAATGTGGCACAGCCAGTGTCAGACAAGAGTCTCGAAATATGGCACAGCCAGTGTCAGACAAGAGTCTCGAAATGTGGCACAGCCAGTGTCAGACAAGAATCTCGAAATGTGGCACAGCCAGTGTCAGACAAGAGTCTCGAAATGTGGCACAGCCAGTGTCAGACAAGAGTCTCGAAATGTGGCACAGCCAGTGTCAGACAAGAGTCTCGAAATGTGGCACAGCCAGTGTCAGACAAGAGTCTCGATATGGGAAAGAAAGTGTGCCCATTGTTTTGTAAGTAGGAAACTTAGAGATTAATGCCATATATCACTGCCTTTAGTTAATTATATCGCTACAGAAGCAAGACATTTAAAGCAAGAGAGAAGTTTTTCAAGAGAGAAGAGAAGTTTTTCAAGAGAGAAGGTTTTCAAGAGAGAAGTTTTTCAAGAGAGAAGGTTTTCAAGAGAGAAGGTTTTCAAGAGAGAAGGTTTCCAACCGGGAAGGTTTTCAAGAGAGAAGAGAAAGTTTTCAAGAGAGAAGGTTTTCAAGAGAGAATGTTTTCAAGAGAGAAGGTTTTCAAGAGTGAAGAGAAGTTTTTCAGGAGAGAAGGTTTTCAAGAGAGAAGTTTTTCAAGAGAGAAGGTTTTCAAGAGAGAAGGTTTTCAAGAGAGAAGGTTTTCAAGAGAGAAGGTTTTAGAGAGAAGGTTTTCAAGAGAGAAGTTTTTAAAGAGAGAAGGTTTTCAAGAGAGAAGAGGTTTTCAAGAGAGAAGGTTTTCAAGAGATAAGGTTTTCAAGAGAGAAAGTTTTCAAGAGAGAAAGATTTCAAGAGAGAATGTTTTCAAGAGAGAAGGTTTTCAAGAGAGAATGTTTTCAAGAGAGAATGTTTTCAAGATAGAAGGTTTCGAGGGGGACAGTTTTCCCTCTTTTTTATTATTTCTAAGCAGACTAAATGACTGTTCTCCAAATGCTATGCTTCGCATGTTAAACAATACGTTATCTTATTTGTGATAATCACAATTTATCTCTCTTTAACAGATAATATGTTACTATGAGATTTGTCATCCAGCCTGGCATGAAGATTACATCCGGAAGTACCGGGACGCTGGTAAACCAACGGGAAAGTTCTCAATGGATGAGCCGCACGGTACGTGCATTTTAGTCTCTACTGACAAAAGCCAAAGGTCTATACAAATATTTGATCTTTGTTTCAAATTATTTCTTGTTACCGGTTTCAAGGTGATACAATATAATTTATAAGAACAGATATGTGAATATAATTAAAGAATTTAGTTAAATATAATGTTACAAGCATTAGAGTAGAAGGTTTACGCTATCTAAGACCAATCCAGGTCTTGTCTCTCATAGAATATACAATTCTAGTTTTAAAGAAAATGACAACATCTAAAATGTATTGACCTCAAGCGTTCCTAGACTTTAACATTTAAGGTCCTTTAACATTTAAAGTCCAAATAGCCATAAAACACTTGAAACCGAAACATGGATAATTGTTGCTGACTACATAATTATTCACTAGAGAGTGAAGAAATAATGACGTGGAAGTTGTTATGGCATTCCTGTAGGATCTGGTATAATGAATACCACACTGACAATGTTATATAATTCCTATAGGATCTGGTAAAATAAGTACTACTTAAAATGTAAGACAATAATAACAAATTTTGAATTTAAACACAAACAACTTTCTTACAATAGAGGGAATGGGTTTGAATAGTTTTCACTTTCTGACAATACCGGAACCTTATTCGATTTCCTTCAAAACAATGTACACGAGCATAAAAAAAATATATATAAAATATTTTTAAAAAAAACTCCGTTTTCACTAAAATCTTCAAACTTGAAGTCAACCACGCAGAACATGTAGCTAAATCGAAAATAGTAGTGACGTAGTTGTAGATATTTGATGTTATCCAGGCCCTGCTATTAAAAAAAGTTTGCGTTATTTGATAATGAAATGTTTAAAGGAATACGTATCAAAGCCTTTTTGCGATGTCAATTAATGGCAAAGGTTCAAAGAGGGACACCCACACTCCTATTATTCTCCTCCTTCACTCTTAGTTCTTTGGTCAGAAATTAATCCTTTGTATGGGAAATTTAGTCCATTGGTTTAACAAAAATTAGGCTTTTTTGTCCATTTGCAACAATTTTACTCAAACAAAATTTCACCAAATTAATATAAAATTAAAACATTTTATATTTTGCAGCTTTTCATTTCACAGTCCCTAAGCTCCACAAGCTTTTAACGTCGTTCGCAACAATAAAGAACGGCACATGCATAGCTGCACAAGTTGGCCAGAGATTGATGGCGGCAGTAGAGAGAGCTGGGAAACAACATTTATTGGTGGAAGCCACGTGATCCAATTGTACGGGCTTTTCTGGGTTTCAGTAAAGACAAGGTCATCCTGTTACACCAGTCATAGTTCAAACGTGAAACTTGTTTTAGAAAACAAACTTTCTATTTTATTACAATGTAGGGTGGGCGAAAAAGTCTATAAATGGCTGCACTCATGGGCGCCCACAGTGTGGGTCAAGGTGGGTAATATGACTAAAAAATATTTTAAAAATTAATATTTGCACGTTGTCCCAATGAATATAAAATATTTATATACAAATAAATAGTATTTCCTTGCATGTGTCTCAAATGGCAAAAGAAGTCATTTGATGATGAGTGTAAAGCTGTTATTTATCACCGTGTCCACAACAACGACACTTACATGAGAGGACCAACACAGTAAAGAACAAACCAAAAGTAGTCACCTGACCATTTCACACTCGCAGGGGTTTGAAGCTGCTGCCAGTGGTTCTCACAGCTATGATTCATTACTAGCAAAAACACTTAGATTTGACACTAATATATAAAGGCAGACTGACTGTTGCTGTGATATGGCAATCAATGACTTTTAGATTGGGTCGATACATTAAGTAAATATCTCAACTGTCAGATGAGTTAACGTATCGTCTGCCCACAAAACCCTAACCTAGATAGTTACACAGTTAGGATAGATCTAGATAGTTACACAGTTAGGATAGATCTAGATAGTTACACAGTTAGGATAGATATGGTAACAAAAGAAAAACTCCGTCGTTTGTGCTACGCCTTGCTTGATCAGTTTTCTCCGCGGCTTGCTTCTATTCATTATCATCCTTAAGGTCAAGTATGTATATTTTGTCGCGTTTTCTTGCAACCCATTCATTGCGTGTACCAATTGGCACATGTAGAAGCACATTTCTTCATTTAATTACTGTGAATTTGATCAGAGTGCTCGTAATCATTTGGAGAGTGAGTGGCACAAACGTACTCAGCAGGATGCAATAGCATTCTTTAGCATCATTAGGATCCGGACCGACAAGTCGTATGTCAGACAGACGAGTCTATATCTAATAAGATTTGAGAAAATCGGAGTAAGCTTTTGTCGACATTATCTACAATCATTTTCTGCGGAACACACGGCATCGCACTTCGCGTCAGTGGAAATGTCCATGATCTAACTCAGCATAGAATGGAGGCTGGCGACAAGAACCTGGAGACGAAATTACTTTGACAAGGACATGTCGGCTTCTCCACAATGGCCGTAAAGTAAGCTTATCGACTTGCTGCCAAGTACAGACTTTTCCACACCTAATCGCCAAACTATACTTTTCTTATTGCACGTGCTGTATCAGCAACAAAATGCACCGCGGAGCATTCCTTTAGTTCCCTTAGACGAGTCACAACTTGGTTCGTTCGACACTGACTGACGCACGTCTCTCAGGGTTGTGTTAGTTGAGTGTACATCGCTTTAGTATGAATGGAAGGTATGCAGAGTTTATGCAGAGACGTTGAAATGTGTAGAAAGAAAAAAACGCCAAGCCTTTTAGTTGTATACTTTATATTACAAGCCGACTAATTTATGCTAGGAATATATATATTAATTTTTAAAATGACATTTTTTTTGCTCTTGCTTTAAAGCTCGAGTTTTTTTTTTTTTTTTTTTCAAAGTACTATTAATACAAAAGTTTACGGCCCATAGCTTTCAATTAAATGTTTTTATTATGAGAAAAAAAGTCGGAAATTTGTTGAACCCAACCATTACAAAAAAAGTCCCGCACTAGGAATATATATATTAATTTTTAAAATGACATTTTTTTTGCTCTTGCTTTAAAGCTCGAGTTTTTTTTTTTTTTTTTTCAAAGTACTATTAATACAAAAGTGTACGGCCCATAGCTTTCAATTAAATGTTTTTATTATGAGAAAAAAAGTCGGAAATTTGTTGAACCCAACCCTTACAAAAAAAGTCCCGCGGGCGCCCATGGCTGCACACTTTATGTTCTAGATCTGAACGTAGATTATTGTTGAATCCCTTTCATGCAATATGTAAATAAGGAATGCACCTGGATCTGTTAGATAAGTCTTGTTTAAGAAATTATCTCACGTTTTTCCTATTGATTATTCTAGAATGTTAATCGTGTTATGTGAATTTGTTTCAATGTGTCTCTTGTCACCCCTTCACCATAGATGGAGATGGTCTTAATCCTAAGTCAGTCTTCGCCACTCATCCACCGGTCTTAATCCTAGGTCAGTCTTCGCCACTCATCCACCGGTCTTAATCCTAAGTCAGTCTTCGCCACTCATCCACCGGACTTAATCCTAAGTCAGTGTTCGCCACTCATCCATCGGTCTTAATCCTAAGTCAGTCTTCGCCACTCATCCACCGGTCTTAATCCTAAGTCAGTGTTCGCCACTCATCCACCGGTCTTAATCCTAAGTGAATCTTCGCAACTCATCCACCGGTCTTAATCCTAAGTGAATCTTCGCAACTCATCCACTGGTCTCAATCCTAAGTCAGTCTCCGCCTCTCATCCACCGGTCTTAATCCTAAGTCAGTCTTCGCCACTCATCCACCGGTCTTAATCCTAAGTCAGTCTTCGCCACTCATCCACCGGTCTTAATCCTAAGTCAATCTTCGCCACTCATCCACCGGTCTTAATCCTAAGTGAATCTTCGCAACTCATCCACTGGTCTCAATCCTAAGTCAGTCTTCGCCACTCATCCACCGGTCTTAATCCTAAGTCAGTCTTCGCCACTCATCCACCGGTCTTAATCCTAAGTCAGTCTTCGCCACTCATCCACCGGTCTCAATCCTAAGTGAATCTTCGCAACTCATCCTCTGGTCTCAATCCTAAGTCAGTCTTCGCCACTCATCCACCGGTCTTAATCCTAAGTGAATCTTCGCAACTCATCCACTGGTCTTAATCCTGAGTAAGTCTTCGCCACCCATCCACATCAGTTTTAAATATCAACTTCCAAGAAAAGCCACTTCTATTAGGATCGAAAGCTTGTGACAGGTGTTAGCATGAAATCAGTGCGCATCATTAAGCGGGGTATTACGTGGCAATAAGTCTCCCCTGTTACCCTCATTATAATCCTTTGGTGCCACCCCCCCACCCACCTCCGAGAGGGGCTTTCTTTTAGACAATAACAAATTTCGCTAGTTTAATGATTATCTCTGTCCACGTCATCTATCTCTGTTTACCAATATTATCACCTTCAGAACTAAAGTTCAGAAAATAACCAATTAAAATGTATATCCTTGAATTTATATTTATAATTAAACATCTCTGTTATTTTTCAATGAACTCTCCACCGTACTCGTGACTTTTAGACGATTCTATTTTGATTGTATGCATCAATTATCTGGACTTTGTAGGAAATATTCACCATTGTACGGAAACGTTGTTGCCTTTGTTTCGATTTTGTTTTGGTCCTTGCATATCTTTATTTTAACAATCTTAAAAGAATCTTATTATTATTGAATTCTATCTAAATATTTTGTCATTTATTATTTAAGAAAAAAAATTAAATCATTCAATTTGAAAAAGAGTGCATTTTGTGTTAATACCCAGGGTATGGGAAGAAAAAAAAAAATTCAGTATTCTCCTCTTCGTAAAAATTGTTCTAAAATGAAGCTTGCGTCACGATCCTTATCCCAAAATTTGTTTGAAACAAATTTCGTGGATGAGAAATTGATCGACGGAACTTTGATCGGACAGATATTTAGTCGAATTTTTTTTTTTCACAGTTAATATTTTGCGACAAATTTCTTTTTGAACGCATTATTTTATTTTTCTGTATAGTCTACTTATTTTCAAAAAAACATTTCGCTGGCTTTTTTTTTTTTTTTTTTTTCTTTTTATGTTAAAAAATTTTATTTAAATTTTTTTTTTTTTGTTTTTTTTTATTTTTTTTGATTGTATTTTTTTTTTTTTTTTTTTTTTTTTTTTTTTTTCAAAAAAATTTTTCTTTTTTTTTTTTTTTTTTTTTTGTAGCTTATTACGTTAAACAATTTTAGTGAAATGATTTTTAGTTTGTTTATTCTTCATAAAAGTATACATTTTTGGGAACATATTTTCCCTGAAAATAATGATGAGGTAAATGCAGATAATATGGAGCTATTACGTGGTTTATGTAACACTATTCTTAGCATACGATGTTTGAAGGGACATCAAGGACGTGTAAGGAGGTGCAACCACAAAGAAATACGGAAATTTAATCCGAATTACAAACTATGCACATGGGGGTACATTATTTTTAATAGACTAAGTTATACACAAACTCCAAATGTCCCAGAACCCCTGTTTGAGAGTGTTCAAATCCACAACAGCTCGTAACCCAGAATAAATGAGAACTCTTTCATAGCCGATTGGAACAATATATACACCATATCGTTGCTGTAAAAAGAAAGGGAATTGAATTTTAAAGAGAGGGAAACAATAAATGTATCCTTCTTGGCGAACATCTCTACTGTAAAAAAATTTTCCTTCAAAAAAAAAAAAATTAAGCGTGGTAACCACAATGTGATATCATATCTTGCAATTCCTGGTTTATTGCACGTCATAAGTACTAGCTCCGAAAGGATTTATATGAAATATAATATAACTGAAAGTTTCTGTGCATTGACTCCCGTAGTGTATGAACCAAATTCACAGGTCAACGTTGGCGCAATATCACTTCCTGTTTGTTTGTATCTTTGACTCTGTCCACTTCCTTTACGTTCTTCCTTTCTCCGAAAGTATGCTGGGCATGTGCCCATATTTGCATATCTTTTCTATTATTCGATAGTTATGATACACATTAATAAAATTAAATTTGATTCATTAAAAAAAAAAGTGTGTGTGTTTGTTTTTACTTACAAAGGCATTGACCAAAAAGTTTAAATTAATATTGTATAATTTTTTAACATTAATTCTATCATGTTTACTTGAACTTTACTTAGTTCTATTTATATCATTTGTCTAAACAGATGCAAAATTATGCCTCATGCTTGTGAAGCATAACCTTTGAAATATTTCTGGGCAGAGAAGTTCTGTTAGAAAACAATTGTACGCAAATGTTATCAAATTACATGAAAATTTGGGAGAGTTGTGAAACGATGTTAATTACTTAGTGAGGTTCACATTTGAAGGGTGCGACTTCGAGCATAATATGTTGGTTAAATACGTGGACTACTTGGCACGTCTACAGGGTCAGTTCATAATTATCGCCAATCGAGGGTGTCAACGTAGCGTACACCAGTTTAGCTTAAATTTTCAAGACTGATATACATGGCTGAGAAGGGTGTCAGACAACTGAACGCGTGAAAAGTAAACCCAGGGCAACTGACCACAAAACAATGTGACACATATCAAGTGAACCCACGGACCACTGACCAAAAAAACAACGTGACACATGACAAGTGAGCCCATGGACAACTGAGCACAAAACAACGTGACACATGACAAGTGAGCCCACGAACAACTGAGCACAAAACAACGTGACACATGACAAGTGAGCCCACGGACAACTGACCACAAAACAACGTGATAGGTTGTCTATAAATATCAGGCACACTTACTGATTTGTTGATGAAAAATACAATCTGTCCACTAATAATAGTACATAATAATTCTCAGAGAACTATTTTTACAATGGATAAGAAATGATTATGGACACAATCAATGCAATTATGACAAGACGTAAAACAAAGGCAAGCAAGGATAGAGTTGAAACAGAAGAATTCGTTATACATGGACAACAAATTACAAGAGAGGAATTGATCAAACTACAAGCTCAAGACACATCATTAAAATCCATCACAAAAAAAATGAAAGACAAGGATGTAAGATTTATACGGTATCACTATGCATAAGAAAAATATTATGTCGCCAAGAACATTTCAAAAAGATGCCATACAAGTCGAATAGTCGTACCCACATAAGGAAGAAACAAATCTGCAAAATGCACATGACAGTCCATTGGCAAGACGTTATGTGTATTACAAAGACAATAGAAAGAATTCTTCAGGATTTCTTTGGACCAGGAAAAAATAAAGATGTTAAAACTCACATAGGCACATACAAACCTTGTATTACACAAAACCCCATACATGGAAAACATAAGGCTCCTATTCAAGAAACCGACATAAAAGAAAGGAACTTTGAGGAGGTGGCCATAGATATAATAGGTCATATGCATACATGGTCCAGTGAAAGGTTATACAAAGATGAAGATAGTGACGATGAAAAGTTCAAATAAAGGACAGAATAAATAAGCTACACACATTAATGAATTTAAGGATGTAGTAAGCAATGACATAAGGAATGCTAATATATCAGTACATAGGACTGAATTGACGAATGAAGCCAATTTTACACAACAAACAATATCTTGCACCTTATGCATTCAGAGATGCAGTTAACAAATAGTTACAACAATACCATTAAACAAATAAAATATGTTGCATCCCCAAGTAGTATAAAGAAAAACTGGACAAATAATAATCTGTTGGGATAAAAGATATATATATATTTTGTACAAAAGCGGATGTTGAATCTATGAGAGATACAAGAGTAGGCGGTGAACCTATGAAAGATACAAAAGTGGATGCTGAATCTATGAGAGATACAAGAGTGTATGCTGAACCTATGAGAGATACAAGAGAATGTGCTGAACTTATAAGAGATACAAGAGTAGATTCTGAACCAATGAGAGATACAAGAGTGGATGTTGAAATTATGAGAGATACAAGAGTAGATGTTGAACTTATGAGAGATACAAGAGTATGCGGTGAACCTATGAAAGATACAAAAGTGGATGCTGAATCTATGAGAGATACAAGAGTGTATGCTGAACCTATGAGAGATACAAGAGTAGATTCTGAACCTATGAGAGATACAAGAGTGGATGTTGAACTTATGAGAGATACAAGAGAATGTGCTGAACTTATAAGAGATACAAGAGTAGATTCTGAACCTATGAGAGATACAAGAGTGGATGTTGAACTTATGAGAGATACAAGAGCAGGTGCTGAATCTATGAGAGATACACGAGTAGGAGCTGAACCAATGAGAGATACAAGAGTAGGAGCTGAACTATGAGAGATACAAGAGTGGATGCTGAGCCTTTGAGAGATACAAGAGTAGGAGCTGAACCAAATGAGAGATACAAGAGTGGATGTTGAACTTATGAGAGATACAAGAGTAGATTCTGAACCTTTGAGAGATGCAAGAGTAGGTGCTGAACCTATGAGAGATACACGAGTGGATGCTGAGCCTTTGAGAGATACAAGAGTAGGAGCTGAACCTAATGAGAGATACAAGAGTGGATGTTGAACTTATGAGAGATACACGAGTAGATTCTGAACCTATGAGAGATACAAGAGTGGATGCTGAGCCTTTGAGAGATACACGAGTATGAGCTGAACCTAATGAGAGATATACGAGTAGGAGCTGAACCTATGAGAGATACACGAGTGGATGCTGAGCCTTTGAGAGATACACAAGTAGGAGCTGAACCTAATGAGAGATACTCGAGTAGGATCTGAACCTTTGAGAGATACACGAGTAGTAGCTGAACCTAATGAGAGATACACGAGTAGGAGCTGAACCTAATGAGAGATACAAGAGTAGGAGCTGAGCCTTTGAGAGATACACGAGTAGAAGCTGAACCTAATGAGAGATACACGAGTAGGAGCTGAACCTAATGAGAGATACACGAGTAGGGGCTGAACCTTTGAGAGATACACGAGTAGGAGCTGAACCTAATGAGATATACAAGAGTAGGAGCTGAACCTTTGAGAGATACACGAGTAGGAGCTGAACCTATGAGAGATACACGAGTAGGAGCTGAACCTATGAGAGATACTTGAGTAGGAGCTGAACCTATGAGAGATACACGAGTAGGAGCTGAACCTTTGACCACATTCTCCGACTTAGAGAAAACAGGATTTTGGCAAACAAATTGTAATGCATGAAGATTCCATGCCATATACACCTTTTAAAACATATGAAGGTCTATTTGAATGGACATCAATGCCACTTGGAATTTTAAATTCTAGAGCTACATTTTCAAGATTCTTGAGGATTATATTGACAGGAATACCAAATGATGTACACTTTGTCGTGGCATATGCATTCCTACTCAAAATCTCAAATTACATTTACACATTTTATGTAATCGAGAAACTAAGTTTACATGGCGTTACAACTGCTCCAAATTAAGTACAATGTGCTCAGGAATAAATTGACTTTCTAGAATTCATCATATGAAATACATTGAAGAAAACTAAAATCTCCTTTTAATATATGGCACGTTAAAAAACAGTACACAACAGAGGACGATGCCATGAATTAAGCACAGTAATAAAGAACGATAAGCAAACTAAGGATAATTACAAAGGATAGTTTATTATGTTAATATAAGAATTACAAAATCGAATAGAATGAAACTAATGCTATTGACTTACAGTACAGCAATGAACTTGTAACGGTACAATGTTGCACACACACACACACACACACACACACACACAAACACACACACACATTAAATATTGCTCTACAAATCTACGATCTGTACAGTATCGTAATCGCAAAAATCTGTCTGGCAGTCGCTATCTAGCTCAATTCCGCTCCTTATGCCCATCGGCTTATTTATAGTCTTTCACAGATACTCTTCAAAAAAGGGGTCACATTGTGTCCCCATTTTGCTTCGTCTCGTAAGTTCTAAAAAATTCTAATTCGAAAGACTGTAAACTGTTTAATGGTCAAGGTCAAGGGAGACAATTTGTAATTAAACCACGCCCATCGTAGCCGAACTTGGGGTCACCCTGGGCTTACAACAATTGTGACGAAACAGTAACGACCTGTTTAAAGCACCACACTGTGACATAATTGTTACATTGGTGACAAATGCTTCAAATTATGGACTAGGCGCCTGCCTTAAGCAAGAGATGGACAATATTAATTGAAACTATGATAATTCTCTATTTGATCATGGACGTAAATGCATTTTACTAACACACTATGAACGACTAATGGCATTAAATAAAAACAGAGAACAGCTAATAGCAAGATCAATATTGCAAATCCCATCTACATGCATACGAGCCAAAATGATCAATAAATTGATCGTGGCCCCTTTAAGATATAGAAGAAGAAGAGATGGTCACTTATACTTATACTGCTATTCTATCAATACGAAATCAAAACTATAGAGGGTAATGACAACATATTAGCAGATTTTCTGGTTAAAAAACAAATAGAAGTTAAAGACAAGGCTGCGACTATTCGTACCCGGGTACCAGAAGTAAAATGTTTGGATTAAAAAACCATTTAAAATATTATTGTTGGGATTGTAAGACAAAATGAGGTATCAACTGAAAGATAATGGAATGGACCATATTATTGTAAACTTAATTCTTCAGGTTAACTAAAATAAACTACCACAAATGACATCCGAGTAGCTTGAGTCTAATGGTACCCGGGTGCGAATGGCGGTGCTGCGTGTCTGGGTCCATTTTGAGTCTAGTGCAGAAATCAGCTCTGTAGTGAAAATAATGATTTAATTAGTGATCATCTGATTTTGGTAATTTAATGTTGCTTTAAAAGAAAAAAAAAAATAGGTGTGTGAAAGTGGAAAGGGTAGGCATATAATTAATATATTACATAAAATTATTTCAAAAACCTTAATGATGTATAGAAACGTAAATATCATTACATAGATACTTTCTTTTTTTAAATAAGATAATGTAATGAGTTTTTGCAATAGCTATTAAGAAATTATCGCCTAAGTGCCTACCATTATTCTTCCGATAACATCGGGTCAATACATTCTAGTACTGCTGGAAACAATTGTCTTTGACACTCTACTCATGTGGTCTGATAATACTGAAGATGTTTTTCCCCCAAATGGAACTCCCGTTACCCCGGCTCTTTGGCTAGTTATTGACACAATTCAAATTTTACATTACCATCAGGTAGACTAACAATGCAATAGACCACGATCGTTCTATATAGACCACGATCGTTCTATATAGACCGCGATCGTTCTATATAGACCGCGATCGTTCTATATAGACCGCGATCGTTCTATATAGACCATATCGTTCTATATAGACCACGATCGTTCTGAGAGAGCTGCACTGGCTGCCAGTGCGTGCTCGCATGGAGTACAAAATCGCAACTTTGTGCTACCGCTGCTTACATGACCTGGCGCCGTCCTATCTGAAAGAGCTGCTGACGCCTTATGTACCCACTAGAGAGCTCCGCTCATCCGATAGTGGCAAACTCTCGACACCACGTGTTTGCCTTGAGACTTACGGAAAGCGCACTTTCGCATTTGCTGGTCCACTAATTTGGAATGCACTTCCTGTTGATCTCAGAAACAACCAGACACTGGAGTCCTTTAAAACCGATTTAAAGACACATCTATTTCGCAAACACCTTCTGGGATGATTGTCAACATTATTTTCCAGTTAATGCATAATGTCTGTGTTGCTTATGGTTGAAATGGCTAGAAAGACTTTGACATTGTATGCTTGTACTTAGTTTTTGTAGTGTTGCGTTTGTTTTAAATGTGGTAAACTATAGATTTGTATTTTGTTGACTTTGTACCGCGCTTCGAGCCTTTGGGGATGAAGCATGTTTTTGAAATGAACTTTATTATTATTATTATTATTATATAGACCGCGAACGTTCTATATAGACCACGATCGTTCTATATAGACCATGATCGTTCTATATAGACCAGATCGTTCTATATAGACCACGATCGTCTATATAGACCACGATCGTCTATATAGACCACGATCGTTCTATTAAGACCAGATCGTTCTATATAGACCACGATCGTTCTATATAGACCGCGAACGTTCTATATAGACCACGATCGTTCTATATAGACCACGATCGTTCTATATAGACCAGATCGTTCTATATAGACCACGATCGTTCTATATAGACCACGATCGTTCTATTTAGACCACGATCGTTCTATATAGACCGCGATCGTTCTCTGTGTGGTACAGTGCAAGCCGGTGTACATTTTCGTAAACCCTTGGTCACTGGTTCTCAAGTTTTGTGATGCATGTAAAGATGCAGAGCTACTCACGACCACATGGTAAGGACTCATAGATACTATGGACCACATGATAAGGACTCAGATACTATCGACCACATGATAAGGACTTATAGATACTATCAACCACATGATAAGGACTCATAGATAATATCGACAACATGATAAGGACTCATAGATACTTACGATCAAATGATAAGGACTAATAGATACTCACGACCACATGATAAGGACTCATAGATACTCACGACCACATGATAAGGTCTCATAGATACTCAAGACCACATGATAAGGTCTCATAGATACTCACGACCACATGATAAGGTCTCATAGATACTCACAATCACATAATAAGGCATCATAGATCCTCACAACCACGTGATAAGGACTCATAGATACTATCGACCACATGATAAGGACTCATAGATCCTCACAACCACATGATAAGGACTGATAGATACTTACGATCAAATGATAAGGACTAATAGATACTCACGACCACATTATAAGGACTCATAGATACTCACGACCACATGATAAGGTCTCATAGATACTCAAGACCACATGATAAGGCATCATAGATCCTCACAACCACGTGATAAGGACTCATAGATACTATCGACCACATGATAAGGACTCATAGATCCTCACAACCACATGATAAGGACTGATAGATACGACCACATGATAAGGTCTCATAGATACTCACGACCACCTGATAGGGCCTCATAGATACTCACGACCACATGATAAGGACTCATAGATACTCACGACCACATGATAAGGACTCATAGATACTCATGATCACATGATAAGGACTCATAGATACTCACAACCACATGATAAGGACTCATAGATACTCACGACCACATGATAAGGCCTCATAGATACTCACGACAACATGATAAGGACTCATAGATACTCACGACCACATGATAAGGACTCATAGATACTCACGACCACATGATAAGGACTCATAGATACTCACGACCACATGATAAGGACTCATAGATACTCACGATCACATGATAAGGCCTCATAGATACTCACGACCACATGATAAGAACTCAAATATACTCACGACCACATGATAAGGCCTCATAGATACTCACGACAACATGATAAGGACTCATATATACTCACGACCACATGATAAGGAATCATAGATACTCACGACCACATGATAAGGACTCATAGATACTCACGACCACATGATAAGGACTCATAGATACTCACGATCACATGATAAGGCCTCATAGATACTCACGACCACATGATAAGAACTCAAATATACTCACGACCACATGATAAGGACTCATAGAACTAACTACTACATGATAAGAACTCAAAGATACTCACAACCACATGATAAAGATGCATGCAGTTCTGGTGTACCTTGACTTAATTCCTCTCAACTCTGATGGTACTAAGTTGTCTTTATCTCCATTACTGAGACGTTCTCTTAAGTCTTTGCCGCTTTCGACAAAGGTGCTTCTTACATAATTGATCGAAAATCCCCGATAACACTAACCCGTAGCCCATAGGGAGCATTGTCTCATTCATCTGTCTTTCCATCTATGTAACCTTCTTTTTCCACCTGATGCCCTTAACCGTATATTGTTTTATGTATTATGTTTTATTGGCCAGTCAGATGAAGGCCATCTTCATTTTTTTAGAATAAAAATAATTTGTATTCGTAAAATACAATTTCATGGGAAATGCAGTTGATGGACCTGTTGACACCTTTACATTTCAATAGATCACATGTTTAGAACCCCTGGTTACTAGATTATATAAAACTAAGAATGAGACTCTATGCATTTACTGTTAATACTTGCACACAATGGCGATCACAGCACAGCCCGCTGTCGGTCTCCTGTCTGATCCTATTAGAGGATTGATGTATAGGTTTACACCATGCTCTGTGATTTTTTTTTCTATTTGAATAAAAAAAAAAAGCTTGAAAATAGTTCAATAACGATCTATTCTACTGTAAAATTTGTGTTTGAATGATAAAAACTTGTGTAATGTAATTGGTGTATTTAAATGGAAAGAACAGAATCAGTAACTGAACACAACAAAGGAACTTTGAAGAAATATTTGCTTTAAATAACAGTGCACATGCATGCAAATTGATTCAAATGATCTCAGCTGAAACCTTCCAAAGAGTCCTTATCATGTGGTCGATTGTATCTATGAGTCCTTATCTTATGGTCGATTGTATCTATGAGTCCTTATCTTATGGTCGATTGTATCTATGAGTCCTTATCTTATGGTCGATTGTATCTATGAGTCCTTATCTTATGGTCGATTGTATCTATGAGTCCTTATCTTATGGTCGATTGTATCTATGAGTCCTTATCATATCGGCAAAAGAGACGTTTAGTTAGAAATGTTTTTTCTATAATTTTGAAGAAAAAAAAAACTTACTTTTATTAATTAAATAAACAAACAAAATTATTTCAATTAATATACAGTTGTGTTATAGCTAACAGATGCACCCAATATTTAAAAGAATACCGTTATGATTTTTCTAATGATTGATACCATTGATAGACGAACTAACCATACTTCCAATAGCAACGAGTATAAGGCGATTACTCAACTAACATTTAACGATTGACAGATCAACAAAATGGAAACACTTGGGCAAAAAAACAACATACATTTACAAATGTTATAAGTCATGAGATTCTATTTTGAGACTTTCTACACAATTTAAAACTCACGAAATTCTAATTGAAGACATCCCAACAATGGTATTAGTTATGCCATTCTAATCAAAGACATTCTAACAGTTGTATAGGTTATGACATCGTCAAGCAAATGTTTACTGGAAAATCGACAGATGCGCCATAAAAATAACGGAACGTGCTAGACTTTAAATAGGACAAACAAAGGGAGTACATCGTGGAAGGTTTAAATATGACAAACACAGGGAGTACATCGTGGAAGGTTTAAATAGGACAAACAAAGGGAGTACATCGTGGAAGGTTTAAATAGGACAAACACAGGGAGTACATCGTGGAAGATTTAAATAGGACAAACACAGGGAGTACATCGTGGAAGGTTTAAATAGGACAAACACAGGGAGTACATCGTGGAAGGTTTAAATAGGACAAACACAGGGAGTACATCGTGGAAGGTTTAAATAGGACAAACAAGGGAAGTAAATTGTGGAAGGTGTTACGCACTGGCTTCTCTTGTGAGAAATTAATCTTTTATTTTAAGCTATGACTCGTTCAAACAGTGCCTAACAAAGGACGATACCATAGATAAATACAATAGCAAAATTACGACACCCAAAACAGTTGCCAAGTACAATTAATAAGATTTAATTTAGTAATAAACAATTACAAAACAAAAAAAACTATAATTACAAATCATCAACTTACAGAGTATGTGAACATCTTGTACCGGTACACAATTACTACAATGTGCCAATTAATAATGATGAATGATGACTGCGAATAAACAAATATGAGTAAACAAAGAATAATACAATTCTCTCGTAAAGTCAATAGTATCTATCTCCGTCTATCTCAAGCTCCGTCTGAATCTCCTTCTCAATCTCCGAAACCCTTAATTTATATTTTGGGTCTACCGAGGCGTCCAGAAACACCTTTACTTTTCTAATACAATCGAGAACATTCCACAAAACGCCACTTAGAGCCAAATAAGAAATGGTTGGGAACTCATTAATTAGTATTCTGATGATTTGGATAAACCTCTTGGAGTATGGACCTCATTAATTTGTCTTGGAATGGCTTGAAATGAGGAAATAAGACATGCAGAAGAGACCTAGCTTATGACTTTGGAATGATATGATTGACTTAAGAGATCTTTTAAGACATCTTGATATATGTGCGCAGTTTGATCAAGAACCATCAATCCATGTAAAAACGTATGCGGCACAAATATTCAAACACATTTTATATTTTATACATATGTATGATATGTAATTAAGAAACACATATTATTGTCAATTTTCTTATTTTTTTTTTCCCATTTCGTTTACATCGGGGATTTATGACCAATTTAAAATATGGTCTTATTGGTTTCTTTTTGTCTTATCTTCTGAATTATTTGACATGGCCTAAACAAGTCATTCAAAAGGTAAATCGTCTCAGCTAATGATTGGCTGTCCTACATATGGCCGTCAAATTCACGAAGTTCGTCTCGGCACATGATGGGCTGTCCTACATACGGACGCCAGATACAGGTAGATCTTCTCAGCTAATGATGGGCAGTATTTAATACGGCCGTCAGAAACAGGTAGATTGTCTCAGTAAATGATGCGCTGTTTTACATACGGCCGTCAGATACAGGTAGATTGTCTCAGCTAATGATGGGCTGTCCTATCTACGGTAGTCAGATACAGGTAGATCGTCTCGGAAAATGATGGGCTGTCATACATACGGACGTCTGAGGGATCGTCACAGGCACGTCACCCGGTGATTATTATGATATACACGGTGGCTGCGAAGAGTAAGTAAAACACAGTTACCTGTCACGACAGACATCGGCTGTACGTCTCGGGGTTGGGTGATCCGTGAATCATACGATGTAACCTTCTTCAACGAGAAACGTCCCAAAGGTTACGAACTGGAAATTATCAGTTTATTATGTTTCGTTGTCCAGGGATAATTAAATTATTAAACAAACCTTGGATTCAGTGACAAAGGTCTCTTTATTAAATAAACAACTCCATTATCAACCCTCCATCATCAACTACTCCCTCAAGGCGGCCATTCCAAACCACAAACAAAACAACAAAAAGCTGACGTCACTTCCCCTTACCCAAATACGTCACAAAAACAAAGCTCATAGCCACAGTAAGACAAGAACTCACCCACAAACACGAACAAATACTTAACAGCCCATCGTCTGCATCAAAAAAAAAATTATTTCTTCATTCAAATAACAATGATTTTAATGTGTGTCTTAAATGCACATCTTACATATATTCTTTTTGAATAAAGAAAATGACTTTTTTTTCAGTATAGATGATGTCCTCTTGCTCAATAAAGACAACGACTTTTTTTCAGTATAGATGATGTCCTCTTGCTCAATAAAGACAAAGACTTTTTTTCAGTATAGATGATGTCCTCTTGCTCAATAAAGACAAAGACTTTTTTTCAGTATAGATGATGTCCTCTTGCTCAATAAAGACACTGTGTTCTTGTTCAATAAAGATGAAGTCTTCTTGTTCTATAAATATAGAAGATGTCTTTTTATTCAATAAACATGATGTCTTCTTGTTCTATAAAGATGATGTCTTCTCATTAATAATAAAGATGTCTTCTTGTTCAATAAAGAGAATGTTTTCTTGCTTAATAAAGAAGATGTCTTCTTGTTCAATAAAGGCGATGTCTTCTTGTTGGATAAATAAAGAAGATGTCTTCTTGTTCAATAAAGATGAAGCCTTCTTGTTCAATAAATATAGAAGATGTTTTTTTATTCAATAAACATGATGTCTTCTTGTTTAAAAAAGGAGTATGTCCTCTTGTTATATCAAGTCATAGGTCAATATGAAACTTAACTTTCTGTGTGCGGGAGATTGTTTTTTTTTGTTTTTTTTTGGGGGGGTTGTCTAAGTATGGCTGCACTTTTGTTGCAAGTTCTTGATCGGAACCGAATTTCGTTCCCCATCATTTTCAACCGATTGGTCAGTAAACTGTTCGATTTGTTTTAATTCGTATCGTGACACACATTAATGATTAAATAATACAAGGGAAGTAGTCCTTAATCTGAAGCAATTCTTCACCTCTCATCTCCGTGCTCCAATGGTCACAGATTAAAGTTGTTTCGAAAACTCTGCCCAACAAATCTCCACCAAAATTCTCATCATTATTCTGTCATGCCGCTTACCCACACACATTGGACCATGAAAGATATCTTAGTATTTATCTCTGTCTCTCTTTATCTCTGTATACACATTCAAGCAGCTTCCGAACTAAGGTTCAACAAATGAAAAAAAAAAAAATAACAGATTGTATCCATAAATGTATAGCAAGAACTTCACATTAACGTTATAGTTTATTAAACTTAATTAGTCAACCTTGACTTTTAGAAAAAGCAGTTTTGATTGGATTTATTAAATATTATGTCCTTTCAAGGAAATATTCTCGTTATATTGCTTTTATTTTATATAATGTTGATTTTTTGTAGCCCAATGTCTGGTTTTATAATCATAATATAATCAAATGATTATTTCATTCTCTCGAAATTTTGTAAAATTATTATTAAAAACAGTTTTTTTTTGTATTTAAAATCCAGAAATTCAAGAGAGCCGATGGTGTTAATGACAAAGAGAGATAAACCTGATATTTCAAAAATAATTATAGCAAAGATAGAGTTCCCTCTCTTGTGTACAAAAATAAAAAACCCAACAAAAAAACAAGCAAATTTTTTTTGCATTTTTCCTTTTTGTAAATTCACCAATTGTAATTATTAATTCGACCTTGATGAACTATCCGTTAAAAAATCTGTGTAAAACAAACAAACAAAACCGAATGGAAATTTGCTATTTTGATTTTTTTTTTTCTGGAATTAATTTCGTATTTATATTCTTCAGTGATTAACTTGTGTTCAGACTATATGATAAACTAACATTATGAAATAAGCTTATTTGTCATCTTCGTTATAAGTCATGGGGATATGTAGTCATTGAAACAAAGACAAAAATAGAACTCGATGATGATTCAATAAAAAGTATCTACGTTTGTTTGTATTGATGTATGGCTATAATTATGTGTTCAATAGGCGCGCAAAGTAAAATTCCCACATATCAGCACTAATTTCTGGCTTTTCGTTAAAATACTTTACTTGAATGTATTCGACTATCCAAGTCTTCAAAACTGCCCCCAAGACACATCTCTTTAAACTCTACTGTTCCGACTCATCCTCACCCCCCTCTGGCCGGTAAGCGACGTTCGATGCTGCTGGGTGCCGTCCGTGGCTTGACATTGTCAATGTCGTGTTTTTTGTTGTGTGTAGTTTTTCTCATTTTGATGCTACGCGTGGTGAGCCTCGCCCTAGGCTGCGGCACCCGTTTAATAACAGTAACATTGCAAATATTGTCAAGTAACTTTAGTGAATAGGCGATTCATGAATGTGTCGCCGACAGTATTTGGTTGGTTATTTCTATTTATTTCCTAACAATTGCGACTACAATGCATGTCATTCCCATCTATTAAAGTTCATTGATAGTACATGCCTTAATGTACTCACTAAATTATATTCCAAATTAGTGATACATCAACCCCCTCACCTGATGCGTCAATGCCCCTGAAGCCTATGAAAGTTCTAAAGTCCCACCAACCTTTACATTAAACATTAATGATGAGGCATTGAAAGACTCCCGAAGATCCCAACGAACAAGTCGCTGGACGCCATCCCAACTTTTGATGAGATACAGACAGCGATCCGCCAAATGTCCAATGGCAAAGTACCTGGCCCCGACATGATTCCTGCCAAAATCTACAAAGAGGGTGGACCAGCGCTGACGGATAAACTATTGCGTCTCTTCCAGATCATCTAGCAGACGGAAACTGTACCACAAGACTACAAGGATGCCTCGATTATCCACCTATACAAACACAAAGGAACCCGCCAGGCCTGCGACAATCATCGCGGAATTTCCACTTCTGTCCATTGCAGGCAATATCTTGGACAGAGTCCTTCTGAACCGCCTGAATGCACATCTGGAGCTAGATCTCCTACCCGAAAGTTAATGCGGTTTCCGCAAAAAACACGGAACCATCGATTATGGTGTTTGCTGCTAGTCTGCTAGACAGCTTCAAGAGAAATGCCAGGAACAACATACAGACCTATATTCCACATGTATCGACTTGAATAAGGCTTTTAACAGGGTCAATAGAGGTGGCCTGGGGAAAATCATGAAGAAGTACGGATGCCCAGACAAGTTCACCAACATCATCCGTCAGCTGCACGATGGCATGATGGCCCGAGTTCTGGACAATGGTCAGTCATCTCAAGCATTCCTCGTCACAAACGGTGTAAAGCAGGGTTGTGTTCTTGCTCCCACACTCTTCAGTATTATGTATTTTGCAATGCTGTCTGATGCATTAAAGAACTCCACCACGGGCTTGCCAATCCGGTTTTGCACTAATGGATCAGTATTTAACCTTAGGTGGCTTCAAGCTAAAACAGAGGTCAAACATACCACGATCAACGAGCTTCTGTTTGCAGACGATTGTGCCTTAAACTCTGCCTCAGAAGCCGCTATACAACACAGTGTTGATATCTTCTCTGAGTCCTGCAATAACTTTGGCCTATGCAATTAACACAAAGAAATTTGAGGTGATGTATCAGCCTGCTCTAAGCCTTACGTTGAACCCAACATCATCATCAGTTGAAAGCGTCTTAACCCGGTGGATAAATTTACTTACTTGGGCAGCACCCTCTCTAGATCTGTCGTGATGTGAGATGAAATGAATGGATGACTCGCAAAAGCTAGTGCCCTATTTGGCAGGCTCCGCAGCACTGTTTGGGACAGGAGAGGTATCAGACAAGAAACAAAGCTCAAGGTCTATAGCGCAGCAGTCCTCTCGACAACGCTCTACGAATGTGAGACGTGGACAGTCTACCAGCGTCACGCTAAGAAACTGAAACCTTTCACACAACCTGCCTCAGGAAACTCCTCGGCATCCGGTGGCAAGACAAAGACAAAGTCCCCGACACCGAGGTCCTTTGGATGGGACACGTAAATGTGTTTATTTTTCTAGTTACAAAGTGTCTGTTTGATGAAATAAATAACACATAAAACAAGAACATTCATTAAGTCAGTAAGATATATTC
This sequence comes from Lymnaea stagnalis, assembly GCA_964033795.1. Taxonomy (NCBI): domain Eukaryota; kingdom Metazoa; phylum Mollusca; class Gastropoda; family Lymnaeidae; genus Lymnaea; species Lymnaea stagnalis. Next base: position 1,648,132 of record CAXITT010000065.1, read on the forward strand.
CTATTAGACTTGAATTTCTTTCTGCACAACTTTGTGGCGGTCTTGTTTGTTTGGGGTAGATTACGTTCTGGTCCAAAGAAGGGGTGTGTGGTCTGATCTAGGAAATGGTGTCCGGGCATCACTTGTCCGTTGTAGGGAAGTTTGATTTGGTCCCGAGTTCGTGAGTAGCTTGGATTTGTCAGCTGGAATGGTGTGTGATTTGAATTGGTTTGGTGCATTGGCAAATGACCCGATGGACAACATCAACATGAGACATACATAAGAAACCTCACAACTTCATAAAACATTCTTTACTAATTTTTTCAACAAGAGACATTCATAAGTATTCTTTAAAAAAATGATACATACATAAGTAATCTAACGACATTAGACATTCATAAGTAATCTTACAACATCGTGAGACATACATATGTAATAATAAAAAAACATGATACATACATATGTAATCTTACGACAGTAGACATTCATAAGTAATCTTACAACGTCGTGAGAATACATATGTAATCTTAAAACATGAGATATACATAAGTAATCTTACACCATAAGACTTACATAAGTAATAATAAAAAACATGATACATACATATGTAATCTTACGACAGTAGACATTCATAAGTAATCTTAAAACGTCGTAAGTAATCTTACAAAATGAGACATACATAGGTAATCTAACGACATTAGACATCCATAAGTAATCTTTCAACATCGTGAGACATGCATATGTAATCTTAAAACATGAGACATACATAAGTAATCTTACACCATAAGACATACACAAGTAATAATAAAAAAAGATACATACATAAGTAATCTTACGATTATAGTAGACATTCATAACTAATCTTACAACGTTGTGAGAATACATATGAAGGGTTCAAAGGAAAAACCAGTGATGTCAGTTTTTCAAAATTGCTATGTTATCTCCCTTGTGGTTTCATTCCATTTAATAGAACAATATGATACATAGGTCCAACTGAAAAAGCAGCGTACTCAATAAATAAATACGTAGACATCTTGATATTTTCATACTTTTATGAGGAATTTTCAAACTTTAAATTCAATTTTCTCAAAACTCTCAAAACCTGACATCACTGGTTTTTCCCCTGAGCCCTTCATATGCAATCTTAAAATATGAGGCATTTATAAGTAATCTTACAACATGAGACATACATAAGTAATCTTACAACATGAGACATACATAAGTAATCTTACAACATGAGACATACATAAGTAATCTTACAACATGAGACATACATAAGTAATCCTCTTTTCTCGTTTAAAACATGTCGGTCACATCTCGTTCACGGATTTAAATCAAGGCATCTCATAATGTCTGGTCGGGGTAGCTTTGTCTTTTCAATGGGAATACTGGATATTACTCCGATTGTTGGATGAGGTGTTTAATTAGTACGCACATTTCTTTTTCATACTTTTCTGGTTGATCCTTGTTTTGGTAGTGAGCGGCTATTTAAGCATTTAGCCACATCGCTAGCTGCGTGTACGGTGACTTGACTCTTGTGAACATTGAGGGTAATAAGTGGTCCTTATATGCCTTACTTTATACTGAGACGGTATCTAAAGACTTTGCCACTATCAACAATATGATTAAAAAAAAAAAAAAAAATGATTGGGAATCTTGATCACAGTCACCAAAGGGAGCAGTATGCCATTCAGATTTCTTCCCCCTTATTTAACCCACTATTTACCACTGAGGCCCTTAACCTTACATTGTTTTATTGACTTCAATGCAGCGTTCTGGCCCCTTGATACCTTGACTCTTCAGTAGACCACAAATTAAGAACCCTTGATGTTCATGATTATATAAAACCTTAGATTGAAATCCCTTTTCCTCAACGATTTAATCACTGCAAAACGCGGCCTGCCTTAGCATGCTATATTATCCAATGTGATGCTGAGCTTATTAACGGATGCATGTATTGATGTAAGCCATGCTCTGTGATTTCTCTTATTTGAAAATACTCTTAACAAGAGATTAAAATGATTTTCAAAATGTATGTTTTAAAAGCAAACAAACATTAATGACTTGATGGATGCATTTAAAATAGAATTAACAGAATCAATAATTTTTTTTTTTTTTAAACGAGCTTTGCAGATATGTTTGGTTTAAAGTAAAAGTAAACATACATACAAATTGATTTAAAATATCTCATCTGTTACCTTCTTCAGAGGAGACAATTACTTATTAACGATTTTCTATCATTAAAATAAAAGCATACTTCATTCAGTTATTGGAAAGTTTTGTTGCAGCACACAGATGTTTTGAGTGTTTACCAGAATAATAATGATATTAACTTTCAAATAAGTCATAATACTGAGAATGAACGAGCCATACTTCAAAAGTCGATGCTTAAAAGTAGATTACTAAACAAACATTGAAAAGATAGAAAGAAAAGGGGAATACTTTATCGCAGAGAAATATCGTTTTAAAAAAGTTTACACATATTGGTGTTTGTTTTATATTGACAGAAACGGATAAAATGTTGTGGTACATATTTTTCATTAATAGATGATTCTGAGTTTATTGTGATGTCATTCAAAGAGGGTTTTCCAAACATTTTAAAGCAAAATATGTTTAATAATCTTTGAGATGGGTGTGGAAATTTAGGATTTGCCAAAGGTTAAAACTCGATTGCCACATCCCTAATAGCAACATGTTTCTCTAAATCAGTACAAAAACACCATATTCTAATTCAGCACAACAACACCTTAGTCTAACTCAGTACCACAACACCTCAGTGACACAACACCCATGTCTAACTCTGTACCATAATACCTGAGTAACACAACACCTTAGTCTGACTAAGTATCACAACAGCTCAGTCTAACTTAGTACCATAACACCATAGTCTAACTTGTTACCACGACACCTTAGTCTAATTTAGTATCACAACACCTTATTCTAACACTTTACCACAACTCCTTAGTTTAATTTAGTATCACATCAGCTTAGTCAAGCTTAGTATCACAACACCTTAGTATAACATAGTATCAAAACAGCTTAGTCAAACTTAGTATCACAACACCTAAGTCTAACTCAGTAGCACAACACCTTAGTCTAACCTGGTATCACAACAGCTTAGTCTAACTTAGTATCACAACACCTTAGACTAAGTATCACAACACCTTAGTGTAACTAAGTTGCACAACTACTTAATCTAACTGAGTATCACAACAACTTAGTCTAACTTAGAATCACAACAGCTTAGTCTAACTAAGTATCACAACACCTTAGTCTGAGTATCACAATACCTTAGTCTAATTCAGTATCAAAAACTTTATTCTAACTTAGTATCACAACACCTTAGTCTGAGTATCACAACACCTTAGTCTAACCCAGTATAAAAAAACCTTAGTCTAACTTAGAGTCATAACACCTTAATCTAACTCAGTATCAAAACACCTTAGCCTAACTTAGTATCACAACACCTTAGTCTGAGGATCACAACACCTTAGTCTAACTTAGTATCACAACACCTTAGTCTAACTCTGTACCACAACACCTTAGTGTCTATCTCCGGGTTTGAATTATTAGATCAGTTGCCATCGAAGGTTAGCGAGTCCCAGCCATCCGCGCTGCTTGTGATGTTTTTGATTGACTGGGTGGGGATTGAACTCCATAAACTTGACATTGGCTCAGCTCAGAGCACTCGCCTTCCAAGCACCAATACTTGTTCAATTATAACAATTTAAACACAGGAGATCAAAAGTATTTCATTGTAAAAAGACTATGAAAAAATTGATTTCAGAATTGGAATTCCCTAAATCGGGCTCTGCTTTACACATCTTTGATAGTTACCTCGGCAATGTCCAGGATTCGCAGGCATACAGGAAAATGGAGAGGACTAATGAGCTCAACAGCCTGATTTTGGTGCTGGGGGCTATATTTTTGTCCTTCCATATTTTCTTGAGCTTTTTTAGTGATGTTGTAGTCTGCGCAATCCTGGACATCAGTGCGGGCTTGGAGCCCGGTTTATTGTCACAGTCATTTAATGTCAGAGTGATTTAATGTTACAGTGAGCTCAATTCACAGTGATTTAAATCACAATGAGCTCAATGTCAAAAAGATTTAATGTCACCTTAATTTGCGATCAGTAAATGGGTCAAATGTGTGATGCAAGATTCGACATGAAGGGGTCAGTCAAGGGTCATTGGAGATAACTCGTGACATAATTATCATGAAGTATTTCCTTGTCATCGGGGATAAGTGAACAAAGTTTCAACTCAATTGAGAATCAGGTAGGAGGTCGAAAATAAGATGCAAATGTGACCCGCAGCTGTGACTTAAGGGTCCATTGGGATGACTGACGACCTACTGTTCACAAGGAGCTATTTATCATCATATATGGGTACGTCTTAAAATTTTCTAATCAAGCGGGGAATTGTAATAAATGGGTAAAAAATATCAGATGTAAGATTCGAACACAAACTAACAACTGAAGGAGCAACTTAAGAAAAAGCTTGTAATAAGAAATAACTGACTTCTTCTTTTCAATATTTTATAAATAATTAATGTCAAAATAATACTTTTAATATATCTACAAATCTAAAGATGACCTTTTAATAAATATCTTACTCTCCAACAAGTAATACATCGTCTTTCACAAATCACCAAATGATTAACATCTTTTTTGTGTTACTAAAATTCGATATCTTCCTATTTCCTGTGTTGCCAGGATAAAGGCGTGTGGTGGGCCAATCCAGTTCCTGAGCACATCCGGAGATACCCGGCGTTGATGACCTACGACTGGCCAGGGAAAGACGAGTGGCCCAGGAGTACCAATATTGGGGTCATCATGGCCAAGCCTGCTTCAACGTTTCTCAGGAAACTGCTCGACTCTTACTTACTGGTAAACTGATCGACTCATACTGGTAAACTGCTCGACTCTTACTAGTAAACTACTCGACTCTTACTGGTAAACTGCTCGACTCTTACTGGTAAATTGCTCGACTCCTACTGGTAAATTCCTCGACAGTTACTGGTAAATTTCTTGACTCTTACTGGTAAACTACTCGACACTTACTGGTAATCTGCTCAACTCCAATTGATAAACTGCTCGAATCTAACTGGTAAACTACTCGACTCTTACTAGTAAACTGCTCGACTCTTACTGGTAAACTGCTCGACTCTTACTGGTAAACTGCTCGACTCTTACTGGTAAACTGCTCGACTCTTACTGGTAAACTGCTCTACTCTTACAGGTAAACTGCTCGACTCTTACTGGTAAACTGCTCGACTCTTACTGGTAAACGCCCACAATGTTTTTCGTTGAGACCTCCTAATGACGAGAGCACTGGTTTACAGACAGAGGACGGATAAGTCTAAAACACTTGTCGGAAAATGTTTGGCAGCAACACATTTCATCCATGGAATTTACGGTTTTAAAAAGTGTATTTGACGTTAATAACTTCGAATTCAACGCATTATCGCGAAATCATTTAAACTCCTTCCCATTAACTTCTCCATGTGTAGGATTCTTTGGTCTACTTTGCACATAATTACACCTAAATGCCTCCTCTCGCTTATTATCTTTTAAAATTTTCTGATCAACTTTACTCTGTGGGTGCCTCGGTCCCTCGTCCAAACAATGCGACGTTACATCTACTTCGGTAGTCATGTGACTATGTCATTTTTAATTCATGGAAGGGGGTCTATGGCAATAGATTTCTTAAACATTACCTCCTCATATATTTTTCATACAATAGATTCCGGTGGCTTTTAAGCATAGATCTATCTAATGCAGTATTCTCTAAGTTCTTCATTGCCCATGTCTTCTTCTCACACCTTGAAAATGTCTATATAGTCTCTGTTTATCCCCAATTGTTTTTACACTAAACGCCATGTCTACCTTTTTATGGGCCTCTATAACCCTAACCCGTGTCTACCTGTTTCTCGCCCTCTATAACCCTAACCCTAACCCGTGTCTACCTGTTTATCGCCCTCTATAACCCTAACCCGTGTCTACCCGTTTATTGCCCTCTATAACACTATCAGGAGAAAAAATATGCCACTTTTCAGTACCATTTAGTATATCATTACCCTCAGACATTTTTATTTTATGGTCTTCTATTCTATTGTTTTCCTCTCGTTCTCTATGGATTTTCCCCAATTTATTCCCGATTGTTTCGCTTCTTCACCTTCCAATCCCAAACCTATCACCATTTGCCTAATTGCGGCAATGCTTGGTAACGCCATTTCGTAGAAAAGTCTTAAGTCAATTATACATATTTTTGTAAAATGTAAAAAATAAAAACTGAGCACATTTGCAATACAAATTGGTATGTAGTGAATTAAGTAAATTTCTAATTTAAGGCTACTTTAACAGTTATAGATGCTTAATTTTTAAAAAATGCATCCTAAACCAATAGAAATAACAATGAAAATAAATACTAATTTACTTAATATATATATATATATATATATATTATAAATTGACTTTGGATCGTTCTCTTCATGGGTGTCACTGAGATTTCGGATGTCTTGCAAAGTGTAATCCATTTGTTCGTTTGTATTGTTGGAGGGAAATAGGTTTCCGTCTGGTATGTCTGGTGCCTCCAATAATCCAATGTGTCTAATGTGGCATGGCTCATTTGACAGGCTTCCACTGTAGCGATTGATTATGACCAGTTCATTTGAATGGGCCTCTAAGGTGGCACATGGTTAGGTTTGGTATGGCTGGTTTGATGTACTACACTGTGGCGAATAATTATAACTGGTTTTGCACTACCGTTTGTAACTTAGTGCGTATGGAATGGAATGGTTGGTTGGTTAGGCTTATTCGGCTGTTTCAACTGACCAACTGTGTTATAGAGATCTAGTAAGGCTTTTTTTGCCGGACTGATATGGCTTCTGGATTGGTATAGCTGGTATGTTTGATTTGACGAGCTGATGAGGCTGGTTGATGAGGCCTTGTATTGCTGGTTTGACGTGCTTCTTCTGTGGCCAATATTTGACTGGTGGTATAGCTACTTTGATTGTAACTAACAGTTGTGGCGTATATGGCTGATTAACCTGCTTTAACTTGACTTCTATACATGGCTTAACGTAAAACTCACAGTGGCGAATGATAAGGCCTTTGTATGGTTGGCTCGATGGTTTGGTAGGGCTGGGTTGGTAGAGGTCCCACTGTGACGAATGGTGGGCTGGTATTGACTTTATGGCTCTTTGTATGTACGAGCCCCCACTGAGGCGAAATATCGTTTAGGCTTAGGTCCCCTGCGAACGACCACAGAAAACAATATAAAAGTCAAAACAACGTTTCCTTCTCGCGTTAGATAACTTCACGAGATATTTTTGATCAAACACATATTCTTTAATTATTTACAAAATCAACCATAAACCAACATTCTGGCATCAGTCCGTCACAATGTGACGATGGAGTGGGCTTCGGAGGACGAAATCCACATGGCCTGGGATTATACTTTCAAGGATTATAAGCTGGTTCCCAACAGCAAATCGCCTCTCTCCACGCCGCTGGGTAAACCAAGGGAACATCATTGGATGATACAGCTTGGCACCAGTGACGTCGCAGGAGTTGCCGGAATGTTTCATTATCCGCCTTTCGGAACTCCATTTCCGGGTTTGATTTCAGAGTTTCCTTCTCTTAGATGAGTTGCCATCCAAGGTTAACGAGTCTCATCTACCCGGTGTGCTGTTGGTGTTATTGCTTGACTGGGCTCTGGCTGGAATTGAACTGCAGACCACCAACTTGAGATTTGCTCAGTTTAGACCATTCGGCCACCCAGCATTAATGGTGTTTAAACCATATGAATGAAAAAACTTCTGTCCCATCTTCCCAAAAATAATCGGCTCAATAAAAACCACCCACTCTTTGCCAAAATAATTTACTTTGTGTCCCTTAGAGCAAATGTATCGTACCACACCGGAAATATGTAATAGTACATTTCTGACTTGGTAAATCTTGTGCGATATATGGGGAAGCTCGAAACGAAAAACCTTATTGCTCAATGCTAAACTTATTGACCCCAGACACTAAAGACAATCACGAGATCTGACCATGACAATGGACAGCTTTATACAGTGAGTAGTTTGCTCGCTGATGCAGGAAAGGAAGTTGGCAACTCGCCGATACCGGAAAGTTCATAAGTAACTCGGGCAAACCGCAAGACAGAGGATCGTGACGTAGGTAACCTGGCAGGGCAACTTGATACAGGACGGGGCACAAGTAGCATGATACCAGGCAGCACTTAGGAAGCTGATAGAGTCACTGTCGTATGTAAATCATACAAACTCGATACACTGTGATAGCAGGGATCCGATCACCAACTATAGAAACAGACAACTATGTTGGTAAAGCTAGTAAAGTTTAAATAATAATAAAGTTCTTGTAATTTACCACAAAGCAAGAAATTGACGAGGTTCACTAATACCGGAAATGCCCCCATGACAAACTCCATATTCTAGATTGGTTTCACAGATCATATTGTTTTACCGGTTAATACGTCGTTATAAGAACGAACTGAAGACGAGACATTTTCAATTAGTTATTTAACTAAAAGCTATTAATATTTCTAACATGTTGTTGGTTTAATCAAACAAATCTTTAGCGGAGGAAAAAGAGAATAATAAATCTTATTTTTGGGACTGCCTCTGACTGCTGATGACTGCTGAACGCTGCTGATGACTGCTGATGACAGTGCATGTGTGCCCGTTTTGTTTTTTTTTCTAGGGGAAAAATTCAATAATTTTAATTACGCACTGTACTATTTAATATCACAAACGAATTGTTGATAGTCGGGGTTGGGGGTGGGTGGTAGGGGATTAAACCCAGCAATTCCTGACTGAAATAACTCTAGCTAACATACTGATGCAGCTTTCCCCCGGTAATGTTGGTCAAAGAAAACGCTCCCATTGAAAATTTAAAAAGAAATAGTCCGCAGCTATTTTATAGGGAGTCACTAACTTTTTTATGTAATCTGGTCTTACTAATCTTGAATTTAAGGAATTAAATACAACCTTTTTATCTGGTGCTATTTTAACAAGGGATTACAGTTAACATGGATACTTCATCAATGTAAAGGCGTTACAATTGGCCTAGATACTTCATCAATGTAAAGGCGTTACAATTGGCCTAGATACTTCATCAATGTAAAGGCGTTACAATTGGCCTAGATACTTCATCAATGTAAAGGCGTTACAATTGGCCTAGATACTTCATCAATGTAAAGGCGTTACAATTGGCCTAGATACTTCATCAATGTAAAGGCGTTACAATTGGCCTAGATACTTCATCAATGTAAAGGCGTTACAATTGGCCTAGATACTTCATCAATGTAAAGGCGTTACAATTGGCCTAGATACTTCATCAATGTAAAGGCGTTACAATTGGCCTAGATACTTCATCAATGTAAAGGCGTTACAATTGGCCTAGATACTTCATCAATGTAAAGGCGTTACAATTGGCCTAGATACTTCATCAATGTAAAGGCGTTACAATTGGCCTAGATACTTCATCAATGTAAAGGCGTTACAATTGGCCTAGATACTTCATCAATGTAAAGGCGTTACAATTGGCCTAGATACTTCATCAATGTAAAGGCGTTACAATTGGCCTAGATACTTCATCAATGTAAAGGCGTTACAATTGGCCTAGATACTTCATCAATGTAAAGGCGTTACAATTGGCCTAGATACTTCATCAATGTAAAGGCGTTACAATTGGCCTAGATACTTCATCAATGTAAAGGCGTTACAATTGGCCTAGATACTTCATCAATGTAAAGGCGTTACAATTGGCCTAGATACTTCATCAATGTAAAGGCGTTACAATTGGCCTAGATACTTCATCAATGTAAAGGCGTTACAATTGGCCTAGATACTTCATCAATGTAAAGGCGTTACAATTGGCCTAGATACTTCATCAATGTAAAGGCGTTACAATTGGCCTAGATACTTCATCAATGTAAAGGCGTGTTTGTCATGCACTGACACAAAAAATCTCTTTAATTTTATTACTTGTAACTAAAGGGATGCTACTTCTGAAATTGAAAAGAACAAATTTAAATTAATATTAGGGCGATGAAAATACTTCTTTTTTTTTTTTTTAATCTTAGCAGATGTCTATTAAAGCATTATGAGGCTTTATATCCAGTTGAACACCCTTCTCATAATGATTCACTAATGATTCTTCCTTGTCCACCTCGTTGTCCGTGAGACCGTACTTTGCGCTCTTTTGCTCCTTCTTGTAAGGTGAGCTTGATCACGTGTGCACCAAACGCATACACAAAAAAACGCTTGTGTTCACCATTGAGTGCAAAAACAGCAAGGCCCGCAACATCTCCTCTTAAAACTCTGCCATGGGGATAAAACAAGAACCGAGGAAAGAAGTGATCAAATAGTTTATGTTGAAACTCCTTACATGAACCCAGATCCTGTTCTTTGTGACAATTGGATTTAAGTAGCATGGTACATCGTCCATGTGAGCAAACGAATCCCCAATTCCTATGTAAAATTTATTCAACTATCTCAAACGTGCAAAGTGGTTGTGTTGAACCAGCTAGTAGTAACATAATGTTAGCTTACCTATTATTGATTTTTTTTATTCTTTCCCAGGTATTACAAGGATGGGAGCTGGGAATATAACGGGATACTGATGCCCTACAAAATTTATGAGATGTACCCGGAGTCAATCGTTATCTATGGCCAACTCCAGGTCAGTTGTAATGTTTGGTGTTTGTTCGATTACTTGATTAATAATTCAGGTGATTCATGGTTAGACAAATAAAGGCATTCATCTAGAACTTCAGTCTTTGTTACGATTTGAGGGGTCTCATATATGAGAGGGAGATTAAACGAAAAAAGGGAAAATACTAGATAGGGAACACAGGTAATAAATAAATACACTATTCAACATGCTTTATCATCAATGGCACTACAGCCGTTGGAGGGCTCTGGCCTGCTGTCACTAAGACTGATCAGTGGCCATTTCTCTAAACACACAAATTTAAGTCAACATTATCTTTACATGTCAGTCCTCGTCTACCGAACTCCCGTCAATTTAACATTTACGTTTTAAAAATGAGCAAGCAATCTTTACTATATTTATAGCGTTACTATAACTCAGTAGAATACGGTTATATTCTGATTTAATTTTAATATAATTATAAAGTCTTTAAAGAATAAATTTAGAACCATTTTTCAACATTAATTTGCATTTTATAAGATATTTTTTTCACTTGGTATCCATCAAAGCAAACATGTGACATGTCATTATAGTAAGGCTTTCAGAGCATTACCCCAATACAGTACCGAGATACAGCGGGGTCGTATCAGCATGTTTCAGGGAATTCCCTTACCATCGTAGTGAGGTACAGGGGGTTGTAGCAGCAAGTTTCAGGGCATTCACTTACCACCGTAATCAGGCACAGCAAGGTTGTAGCAGCAAGTTTCAGGGCATTCACTTACCACCGTAATCAGGCACAGCAAGGTTGTAGCAGCAAGTTTCAGGGCATTCCCTTACCACCGTAATGAGTCACAGCGAATTTGTATCAGCAAGTTTCAAGGCAATCCCCCACTACCGTAATCAGGCACAGCAAGGTTATATCAGCATGTTTTAGGGCATTCCCTTACCACCGTAATGAAGCACAGCCGGGTTGTATCAGCAAGTTTCGGGGCATTCGCCCTCTACCGTAATGAAGCACAGCCGGGTTGTATCAGCAAGTTTCAGGGCGTTCGCCCTCTACCGTAATGAGGCACAGCGGGGTGGTATCAACAAGTTTCAGGGCATTCGCCCTCTACCATAATGAAGCACAGCCGGGTTGTATCGGCAAGTTTCGGGGCATTCGCCCTCTACCGTAATGAGGCACAGCGGGGTGGTATCAACAAGTTTCAGGGCATTCGCCCTCTACCGTAATGAAGCACAGCCGGGTTGTATCAGTAAGTTTCGGGGCATTCGCCCTCTACCGTAATGAGGCACAGCGGGGTTTGTATCAACAAGTTTCAGGGCATTCGCCCTCTACCATAATGAAGCACAGCCGGGTTGTATCAGCAAGTTTCGGGGCATTCGCCCTCTACCGTAATGAGGCACAGCGGGGTGGTATCAACAAGTTTCAGGGCATTCGCCCTCAACAGTAATGAAGCACAGCGGGTTGGTATCAACAAGTTTCAGGGCATTCGCCCTCTACCGTAATGAAGCACAGCCGGGTTGTATCAGCAAGTTTCAGGGCGTTCCCTTACGATCGTAATGAGCTACAGCGAGGTTGTCTCAGCAAGTTTCAGGGTTTCCCCCTCTACCGTAATGAGGCACAGCGAGGTTGTATCACAAAGATTTAGGGCATTCTCTTACCACCGTAATGAGGCACAGCAAGGTTGTATCATCAAGTTTAAGGTCATTCCCTTACCACTGCAATGAGGCACAGCGGGGTTGTATCAGCCAGTGGCAGACAATGGCAAAGAAAATAAACACATTTTTTAAATTAATTTTGAAACTTCGAGATTAACATCATCTCTCTCTGCCTTTACTAAATTATTTCTCAACTCATATAAGAAAGTAATGGCAGGAGAATCAGTTTTCATTAAAATTCCACCCATCACCTATTTGTTAAGCAGAATAAATGTCTGTAGTAAAAATTCCATGCTTCTTATATTAAATAATAAGTTATCTTACTTGCAACTGATAACATTGTTCTCTCTGTGACAGATCATTTGTTTCATTGGGGTTTGTCATCCAGCCTGGCACCAAGATTATATCCGGAAGTACCAGGACGCTAAAAAACCGACCAGCAATTTCACATTGGATGAGCCGCACGGTACCTCCATTTTTAATCTTTACTGACCGCAGCCGAATGTCTATACACATTTTGTATCTTAAAATTCAATTTTTTTTTTGTTACCAGATACAAAGGGATCCCATATAAATTATGAAGACAGATATGCAAAAACAACTGAAGAATATTTGTTGAACTCTACTTTTACAAAAATAAAAATGTTTGAAAGCATAGAGTTGTCTAAGAGCAGCCCTGATCTTGTCTCTGATAGAATATAAAATAATAGCTTGAAATAAAATATGAAATCTAAAACGTCCCTGTTCTTAAGTGTTAGAGATTGTAACAGTTCATTTCTAAGTAGCCATACAACACTTAAACTTGAGACTGGGGTAATTATTGCTGACTACACAATTATTCACAGTTCATATGACGTAATTATAACATAGTATAATTTTACGGCTTTCCTTTATGATCAGTATAATAAAGTATTACTTTGACAGCGTTACGATATTCCTGCATGATCTGTTAAAATAAAGTATTACATTGACAGTGTTACGATATTCCTGCATGATCTGGCATAATAAAGTATTACTTTGACAGCGTTACGATATTCCGCATGATCTGTTAAAATAAAGTATTACATTGACAGTGTTACGATATTCCTGCATGATCTGGCATAATAAAGTATTACATTGACTGTGTTACGATATTCCTGCATGATCTGGCATAATAAAGTATTACTTTGACAGCGTTACGATATTCCTGCATGATCTGACATAATAAAGTATTACATTGACAGCGTTATGATATTCCGCATGATCTGTTAAAATAAAGTATTACATTGACAGCGTTACAATATTCCTGCATGATCTGGCATAATAATGTCACTAATATATGCAGATCAGCATATAACGAAATTAGAAAAATCAGCACCATTAGACACCTCGTCTCCTTTGATGCCACAAAAACTCTCGTCTCTTCACTCATTCTTTCAAAATTTGACTACTGTAACATTCTTCTCTCAGGCATTCCTCAACACCACATAGAAAAACTTCAGAAGGCACAGAACTCAGCATGCAGACTCATTTTTAAATCAAAGAAACATGACCACATTCAACCACACATGCGGCAACTCCACTGGCTTCCAATATCCTCTCGCATCAAATACAAGTCTGCCAATCTTTGCTTCAACTCGTTCACTGACCCTCACTTTCCTGTCTATCTCTCTGAACTGTTGCTTCCTTACATCCCCACAAGACAACTACGTTCTTCCATTGACAGTAGAACCCTCTCAATCCCAAGAACTAAAACTAAGACCATCGGTGAACGCTCCTTCTGCTTCCATGGGCCCACGTTCTGGAACCAGCTCCCCTTCCATATACGTCATAGTGAAACCTCGTCCATTTTCAAAAAGTCCCTTAAAACTCATCTGTTTAGGTCCGCCTATGACCTGTGATGCACCCTCCTTGCCCTACCTCATTTTCTGTTTCGGGTTGATCCTGTAGTGTCAAAGTGTCCTCGTTTTATAGCCATTTTCATTGTTTCTATAGAATAGTAGTTACTATCCTAGTGTCTCATTTGTATTTACTTAGTTTACATGTTTTAATAATTGTAAAGCGCTTAGAGCTTTATGATAAGCGCTATATAAAAATGCCTAAATAAATAAATAAATAAATAAAGTATTACTTTGACAGCGTTACGATATTCCGCAGGATCTGTTAAAATAAAGTATTACTTTGACAGCGTTACGATATTCCGCAGGATCTGTTAAAATAAAGTATTACTTTGACAGCATTACGATATTCCGCAGGATCTGTTAAAATAAAGTATTACTTTGACAGCGTTACGATATTCCGCATGATCTGTTAAAATAAAGTATTACATTGACAGCCTTACAATATTCCTGCATGATCTGGCAGAATAAAGTATTACTTTGACAGCGTTACGATATTCTGCATGATCTGTTAAAATAAAGTATTACATTGACAGTGTTACGATATTCCGCATGATCTGTTAAAATAAAGTATTACTTTGACAGCGTTACGATATTCCGCATGATCTGGCATAATAAAGTATTACTTTGACAGCGTTACGATATTCCTGCATGATCTGACATAATAAAGTATTACATTGACACTGTTACAATATTCCTGCATGATCTGTTAAAATAAAGTATTACTTTGACAGTGTTACGATATTCCTGCAGGATCTGGTAGGATGAGTAGCACTTAGAATACGAGATTAATAATAACGAAAAGGTATTTGAAAAGCTAATTTCACTTGTTTGTGACTGTTGGTATAAGAGGATGGGCGGGGGTAAGCAGATTTGAACTCTCAAACATCAGTCACTTTCCTTTCAAACAATATAGACAAACACTTCAACTGTTTAAAAATGACCACTTACAAAAAAAAAATGTTCACAATTTAGCTCAGCCATTCAAAAATTGTCCAAATGTCAAAAGTGAAAGTAGTTAGTTACATAGATTTTTTTTTTTTCATTTAACACAAAGTATTGTATAGGTCCAAGTTGGGAACGCCCCCCCCCTTCTTTTGTGCCGTTACTATTAAATCATTGGTGGAAAATTTAGTCCATTGGTGGGAAATTTAGTTGATTGGTGGGAAATTTAGTCCTGGTTGGGAAATTTAGTCATTTGGTTGGAAATTTAGTCCATTGGTGGGAAATTTAGTCAATTGGTTGAAAATTTAGTCCATTGGTGGGAAGTTTAGTCCATTGGTGGGAAATTCAGTCCTGGGTCGTGAAATGTAGTCGATTGGTAGGAAATTTTATCTTAATTCGGAAAATTTAGTCCATTGGTTGGAAATTTGTTTCATTGGTGAGAAATTTAGTCGAAAACATTTTGACAAACTTAAGATACATTAAAATGTGTCATCATTTTTTCAGCATTTCATTTCACGTTCCCCAAGCCCTGGGAGACTTTGAAATCGTTCGCCACCATAAAGAAAGGCACAGACATAGGTGCACACGTTGGCCAGAGATTAATGGCGGCGGTAGAGAGATCTGGGAAACGGCATTTATTGGTAGACGCCACGTGATCCAATTGAGCGGGCTTTTGTTTGGGGGGGGGGGTGATCAAGACGGTCTCTTCTTGTTGTAGCAAGTTGCAGGACAATGTAAAACGTTTGTGTAGAAACAAAACTTGATCGATTAATTATAATGGAAGGAGAAACGGCATTTATTGGTAGACGCCACGTGATCCAATTGAGCGGGCTTTTGTTTGGGGGGGGGGGGGTGATCAAGACGGTCTCTTCTTGTTGTAGCAAGTTGCAGGACAATGTAAAACGTTTGTGTAGAAAACAAACTTGATCGATTAATTATAATGGAAGGTGTGTTTGTGTGAGTGTGTGTGCGGAGGTGGGAGGGTCTAAGTATAGCTGCTCTGTTGTTTGTTTTCTATGTTGATATTGCAGCTCTGATGTTTATGTTCTACATTTGATTCAGCGGCAGTGTTGTTTATACTCTATATTTGGTTATGGCTGCTTTGTTTTTTATGTTCTATGTTTGATATGGCTGCTCAGTTGTTTATGTTCTATATTTAAACTGGCTGCTCTGTTGTTTATGTTCTATATTTGATTCAGCGGCACTGTTGTTTATGTTCTATATTTGATATGGCTGCTGTGTTTTTTATGCTATATATTTGATATGGCTGCTGTGTTGTTTATGTTCTATATTTGATATGGCTGCTCTGTTGTTTATGTTCTATATTTGATATGGCTGCTCTTTTGTTCATGTTCTTTATTTGATATGGCTGCTCTTTTGTTTATGTTCTATATTTTATATAGCTGCACTGTTGGTTATGTTATGTATTTGATATGGCTGCACCGTTGCTTAATTGTGTTTTTAGATCCCTCGGGATCAGAATCACATATTGGGAAATGGAATCACAACAGTGTAAGGAATCGAAACGGGCAATGGGATCCCTTTGATTCTAATTTGATAAATTATGTGGTTTTTTTATATTTAAATTTTTCTTCTTAACGATTTGTTTTGTTAGCCAGTGGCCCTTTAATTTCATTGTGACCTAGAAGGCTGTAGAAATCATTTTTATTTTATTTTTTTTCCGAATGCAATCTCGGGCCACGCAGTGTAAATTCGCTAGTTAAATTAAAAAAATAATAATACTGTTCCTTATAATATACTGAACGAAACATGTTTTGTAAATTTTTTTTTTTTTAAATTCTGACGTGTTGAATAGGTTTAGAAAAAGAAATGAATTCTCTTTAAAAATATGTTGTTTGGCCTTTTTTTGTTGTTTTTTTTTGGTTGGAAAAAGACGACGTTGCAACATCTTTTCAATGTTTGTTTTTTTTTAAAAATGTAATGATCATCTTGTCTGTACTAATAGGTCTTGTTGCTCACACTATGGGAACCAGCCTTTCAATTTTTACGAGAACTCACACATTTCATTGATTTGCACTGGAACAATTACTCTAAAAACATTTGTACACAGTTCATAGTTAAGCGTGAGCAAATATTGTTTCATGTACACAAATTGTGTCTAATGAATCTGCTTTAAAACCGTATCGCAAGTCCGACGTCATCAGTTTCATATTTAAAACCGTATCGCAAGTCCGACGTCATCAGTTTCATATTTAAAACCGTATCGCAAGTCCGACGTCATCAGTTTCATATTTAAAACCGTATCGCAAGTCCGACGTCATCAGTTTCATATTTAAAACCGTATCGCAGTCCGACGTTATCAGTTTCATATTTAAAACCGTATGGCAGTCCGACGTCATCAGTTTCATCAGCTTGGCCCATCTGTCACCGGTAATCTTAACAAATTTTGCCTCAACCAACATTTTTTTTTCTTCTTTCAGTTTTAATTTCATTGAATTTTAAAAATCAAATTTTTTAATGTACATTTAACAAAAATCATTGAAATGCAAGCAAAGTTTATAATTATAAGGGGGGGGGATCTAATTTTTATTTTAATTTTTTTTTTTTTAAATTTAGCAATGAAATGTCTGTTTAAGAAGAAGGGAATCAACACAAGAAAGCAACAACAGTCACTTTTGTCTAGTTTCTGGACGGTCGCCCATTAGTTTTCTGATGAGATGCCCTTTACACATTTCAAACTCTCTTCTGAGCTTTTTTGTGTAGGTTACGTTTTGAACCACATCAGGGTTGTTTGGTCTGGTCAGGTGAAGTGGTGTGTAGTCTGGACTGGCCAGGTGAAGTGGTGTGTAGTCTGGTCTGGTCAGGTGAAGTGGTGTGTAGTCTGGACTGGTCAGGTGAAGTGGTGCGTAGTCTGGACTGGTCAGGTGAAGTGGTGTGTAGTCTGGACTGGTCGGGTGAAGTAGTGTGTGGTCTGGACTGGTCAGGTGAAGTGGTGCGTAGTCTGGACTGGTCAGGGGAAGTGGTGTGTAGTCTGGACTGGTCAGGTGAAGTGGTGCGTAGTCTGGTCTGGTCAGGTGAAGTGGTGTGTAGTCTGGACTGGCCAGGTGAAGTGGTGTGTAGTCTGGTCTGGTCAGGTGAAGTGGTGTGTAGTCTGGACTGGTCAGGTGAAGTGGTGTGTAGTCTGGACTGGTCAGGTGAAGTGGTGTGTAGTCTGGACTGGTCGGGTGAAGTAGTGTGTGGTCTGGACTGGTCAGGTGAAGTGGTGCGTAGTCTGGACTGGTCAGGGGAAGTGGTGTGTAGTCTGGACTGGTCAGGTGAAGTAGTGTGTAGTCTGGACTGGTCAAGGGAAGTGGTGTGTAGTCTGGACTGGTCGGGTTGAGGGATGGTCATGTGAAGTGGTGTGTAGTCTGGACTGGTCGGGTTGAGGGATGTGTCGTCTGGACTGTTCCTGTGTAGGGGTGAGACTTGGTTTTGCCCAAATGAAGAGTTTGTTGTGTGATCTGGTCCGATGAAGCGGATTGCAGCGTAGTGCGGTCCTGTGGAGTAATTTGTGGATGCATCCATAGGCATAACTTGTCAAATACAAATCGCATGTTATTTGTTGAGTCATCCAGTGGCATACCTTGTCAAATACAAATCGCATGTTATTTGTTGAGTCATCCAGTGGCATACCTTGTCAAATACAAATCGCATGTTATTTGTTGAGTCATCCAGTAGCATATCTTGTAAAGTTATTTGTTTTTGTGTGCGTGCTCATACTAAATTGCTGGAAAAAAATTCGTCACACAATAACAGTTGCATAATGGCATGAAGAATTTATTGTTTTTTAATCGATATCCTTACAACAACACCACCTGAAAGCCATTGGTAATCCTTCTTTTCTTACGGGGCTTAAAGAATTATGAAAACATGTTTGTCACATCGCGTTCCCGGATTTAGATCAGGGCATCTCAAAATGTCGTGTCGTTGCAGATTTGTTTTAAATAGACACAGGAGTTGAGGAGGCTGTTTTCTGGGCAACCGTTTCGTCCCAGCTACTGCCTGAGCCATTTGTTTAGTAAAGCACAATGTAGAAAACCCTATTGGTTGTCTCCGACGCTTCCCCGGGATGGGCCGGGGACGTAAATATATCATCATGACCCCTGAAAAATTCAACTTCAGATGTCGGGAGAGCAACATCCCCTGCTGAACGGATATCCTCAGGTTGACATTTCTCCATTAGGAAAATCAGTCGAGTGAATGTTACAGCGGGGACTCTCCAACGTGCTACTTCGCGACAGAACAGTTAATTGTCTTGTCGTTCTAGAGTGGGCTGCTTTGGGGAGGGCATTAAGGGCATTAAGGGCAATAGGTTCGATGGTTCTCTGACGCAATTTTCTTTTTAGTTAATGTATTAAAAAAATAACAAGGAAATACACCTCACGGACCTCTTGACACTTGTACACTTGAATGGACCAGATGTTAAGAACCCCTGATTTGTACACTTGAATGGACCAGATGTTAAGAACCCCTGATTTGTACACTTGAATGGACCAGATGTTAAGAACCCCTGATTTGTACACTTCAATGGACCGGATGTTAAGAACCCCTGATTTGTACACTTCAATGGACCAGATGTTAAGAACTCCTGATTTGTACAGTTCAATGGACCAGATGTTAAGAACTCCTGATTTGTACAGTTCAATGAACCAGATGTTAAGAACTCCTGATTTGTACAGTTCAATGAACCAGATGTTAAGAACCCCTGATTTACATGTTTAAATACAACTCCTATCAAAACATAACTCTTGATCATAAGCTGTGAGTATTTTATAATTTCTCATACCTTTAATCCTACATCTTTAGCTCACTCTACGGTGACAGAGAGGTAAACATCTGGATCTCAGAAGCGACAGAAACTATGAAAAAATTGGGTGTGGAATTAATTTAAACTAACTGAAATAACAAAACTAAGCGTACACCAACTAACCTGTTGGTGTGGGAATTCATCGTCTAATATTGAACACCGAATAAACCGACTAATCAAGACCGATAGGAACATAACACAAACTAAACATCCTTCACTTGAAGAACTATTTGAAGAAAGATGTTTTTGTAAAACTAAACAAATGTTCAATGATACGTCCCACCCTCTTCATCCCAGGTACTTCGGATCGGGTCGTTCGGGAACAGGACGAAATCTTTCTCTCGAGGACTGAAAGATATACAAATTCTGTTGTTCCCCAATATGTACGAATTGGCCAGTCATGTGTGTCTAGTACACTCCTATATGGAAGTGAATTATAAACCACATATTCCAATCATGGGTGGAAACTGAACAGCTTCCAACCAAAATTTCTGCGTCACAAGATGCCTAACACTGAGGTTTTGAACGTGAAAAATTTTTAGCATGGTTTCCGTTTTTAGCAAGAGGTGCTTTCGCTGGTTAGGTCATGTAAGAAAAATGGAGAAAGGCCGTATTCAAAAGGATCGCCTGTATGGAGGGTTGGTAGAAGGGACATGGGGGGAGGAGGAGTGGCAACTTTGATAGCAACAGATTGGAGATCGTCGCTCAGCACATGGATAAACAAATGGCATCATCAACGAAATTCAACAAACCAACTTTCAAGAGATATTTGGTTTGAATCAAAAATAAACTAAGCGTACACATTATTCAAATTATCTCCGTTGAAAACTTTTGTAACTTTCTGGATATTAGCAAAAAGAGACGTTTACTTCTGAAAAGTTTTGTATCATTTAGAAAAAAACACAACTTTTCATAAAACATATTTATTTTATTATCATAAACATTTTTTTTTGTATAGCGGACAGATGATCTGAATGTTTACACTAATTAACATTATTAATATATCTAATAATTATCATATCGAGAGATGAACGAGCTGTACTTCAAAATCCAATGGGTGTGAGGAGATTACAAAAAGGAGCAACGAACGGACAGACAGATAAACGAATTGCAAACACGTGGCATAAAAAAAAATGAAGAAGTTCAGCGGGATTCGACACATGCGACATTAAAAACAACAGGGGAGATGTGGGAGTGGGGGGGGGGGCTTTCACATAGGAAGTACACAAGGAGGATTTTGTGGAAGCCAAATAACACATGGAGTATCACATGTTCATGTATCCAGCCACTCTTCATTTGCTGGCATGCCATTAAGATACACAAGAAAGATCCCATCAAGCATGGGCGGCGGCAAAACGTAGCAAAGTGGGGTGAAAAAAAACAATGCATGTAAGTTACGACTTTCCGAGAATCACCGTTAGGGCTAAACTTTTATTTTGCGCACCCATTAGCAAACAGTCTTATAGACAACCTACATACCCAGGGAATTTTGATGTGTGTTACTTTGCAGGGATCAAGGGGCACTACATGTGTAAACCAGATAAACACACGTCGCATGGACCCTTGTTGGCCATCAAAAATGTTTTCCCAGTCACAAGAAC
Organism: Lymnaea stagnalis; assembly: GCA_964033795.1. Lineage (NCBI taxonomy): Eukaryota > Metazoa > Mollusca > Gastropoda > Lymnaeidae > Lymnaea > Lymnaea stagnalis. The sequence continues at coordinate 1,669,681 of CAXITT010000065.1, forward strand.
GTTCCTGCCGATCACCAGAAATTTCTGCCGGTGCATAAAAATATAAAAAAAATTATGAAAACATCGAGCCCCGTGAGTCGACAAATAAATGAAATTTGGAATAATTTCTACTTGGAGTGCATAAAGCAGTAGTTATTTTAATAATTGATAGCAGAAATAAACAGATTTTTGACATTGGCAGATATGCAGGTAATATTTCTATACTAAAAATAAGTTAGCGTCAACGTAAGCTCTACAACGTGATTAGATACTGTGACAGATTTCTGTATGTTAATCTCTGTGTGTGCGCGCATGTGGAGGTTAAGTTCTTTCAGCCAACTTATATTACAAGCTGTCGCAGGTTTATCAGTGTTTCTAATAACAGACGACTAAGAACAAAAAGTCGGGGAAACATTTTTAACGGACGACAGTTCACGCATGTGGGGCTTTGAATAATGCATGTCACAAATAAAAATATATAGGACAACACTTTTTCTGTGGACACCTATTCGGTAGCTAGAAATATGAATAGAAGATTTCTCTTCAAGTTGGCTTGTTTATCTCTCTTCATCTTCGCAGTGGCGGAAATTTTCATCCTGCGTCACCATAGAAAAGAATTCAAAAGTTGGACAGTTGATTCAGTAAAGACCATTGACCACAGTCCAGTTTTTCGTGCTCTTAAAAACGTGACGTATTTCAGCGCAGAAAAGAACAAAGCGGCCGAGAAGTGTAACCCGGAAACGTCTGCCGACCGTCAGAGATTATACCGGGATATTTTGAACGGGATTTCCGATGCCAAATTCCGGCCAGTCGACATCGATCCCGGGGATCTTCCCAACACCGCCCATTACGTGTGGTGTGGCAGTAAGCTGTTCCTGTACGAGAACTACTTGAGCGTCTTGTCCATTGTTCAGGTTTACAGGCCCATGAAGATTGTGTTCCACTTCAATCAACTTCCGACGGAGAAAAAACTTTACAATTCGTGGTTTCAAGAGTTGAGGCAATCTCTGCCATATTTGGTCTTACGACAGACGAGTTCCGTGCTCAGATGCAATTCTTCAGATTCACTAAACTTCGGGTTGGAACAGTTGGCGTCTAGTATAGGTGGCGGTATTTATTTTGGGGAAAGGGCGATTCTGATCTATGTACCCAGGAAATGGAAACAGGAGAGTTATTTGACTTACTTAACTCATGGAACAAACTCGAGTGATGAAGTGATTGTATTCGCAAGATATGGATTGGTCGACCATAAGGTCAAACTTGAACAGTTCAAAGAAAATGTACATAACGTGTCGTACGAGTGCTTTTCAGTTGATAAGTTGAATGAGGTAATGACGCAATCGTTACTCTCGAAACCAAATGAAATCAGCGACGTGCTGTCGCCATGTCTGATCGCGCCAAAACAACTCTACCCAGAGAAGATCATCAACAGCACGACTCCTTTTGGTGGACTGGCCAGGATCCTGCATTACGGCAGGTCAGAATTAATGGCCGCCCAACCTGGCAAGGTATGACTAATTCTGTATCTTAGTAGTGCATAATTTAAAACATGATCCATTTTTTTATAGTTTTTATGTTAATGGTTTGGGAATGTCAAATACCGACACGAATATTTACCACTATTTAGGAGAATCAGAAATTAAGTATTTTTATATTATACTTGTGTATGGGTCAGCTTAAAGTGATAGGACCCAACACCCGTTGTCGATTGCACTGCAGAATGATTGGATACGTGTTTTAATGAAATGTTTAGTTGTTTTCTTTTAGATGTGGTAGTGAGCTTGTAAGTGTAATTGTTTCGTTAAATTTCGGCTGTGCGTTTTATGGTGTCCGGGAGAAGCATTGCACGTGGTGCTGTGACCTTTTGGAGAGGCATTGCACGTGGTACATTGACCTTGTGGAGAGGCATTGCACGTGGCACTGTGAGCTCGCGGAGAAGCATTGCACGTGGTACTATGACCTCGCCGAGCAGCTCCACATGTGGTAACGTGACCTCGTGGAGAAGCATTGCACGTGGTACTATGACTTCGCCGAGCAGCTCCACATGTGGTAATGTGACCTCGTGGAGAAGCATGCACGTGGTACTGTGACCTCGTGGAGAAGCATTGCACGTGGTACTACGACTTCGCCGAGCATCTCCACATGTGGTAACGTGACCTCGTGGAGAAGCTTTAAACGTGGTACTGTGACCTCGTGAGCTTTGGAATGACACCGTCGTTTGTATTCCTCAGAAAAGCTTTTGGCTACCAATCTATACATAAAAGGAAGTCTAGCAATACATGTCGCTTGTAGTTTTGTCGCGATAAATTACAAAAATACCAAATTAATGGACAACTTCCAGTTAACCTAAAAACTTGAAACTTTACAACATTGAGGTAAACAGTCAAGAAACTCTATGGATCTCGGGGGACATATTGTCAAAGGGGGTCAGATTGTCAAAGGGGGTCAGATTGTAGGGGGTCAGACTGTCAAAGGGGGTCAGATTGTCAAAGGGGGTCAGATTGTCAAAGGGGTTAAGATAGTCAAAGGAGGTCAGATTGTGTCACAAAAGACTGGGGCGAGGTACAGGACAGAGCTCCATTGTTGTTAAGGTACCTTATAGAATGGGCGGAAGTGCTGTTATTTTAGAACAGCTTCGCCAGCGTTAAGGTGGGCCATTAAGGTTAATAGATTCTCTTCTCTTTTTAGATTTGGGGGATGTTTCTTTCTAAAACATAATGTCTCGGGTTTTCAAGACTTCGCGTGACAAATTTGGTGTTTACGACGGAGGTTCCTAATTGACCGGAAATGAGGGGGGCATGGATGGGTTATTAGCCAGCATTCCTGGGCCACCTAGGTAGGTAAAGAATCGTATATAAGACAGGAATGTTCAAGATAGGTGTTAGTTGAGGAAGAGAGAGAAAGGAGAGCATAGAGAACAGTGGCTAGGGAATAGTCGCAAGAGATCAGTAGACGAGTTGACTAGTGGAACATAAGAATTGTCGCAAGAGATCAGTAGACGAGTTGACTAGTGGAACATGGGAATAGTCGCAAGAGATCAGTAGACGAGTTGACTAGTGGAACATGGGAATAGTCGCAAGAGATCAGTAGACGAGTTGACTAGTGGAACATGGGAATAGTCGCAAGAGATCAGTAGACGAGTTGACTAGTGGAACATGGGAATAGTCGCAAGAGATCAGTAGACGAGTTGACTAGTGGAACATGGGAATAGTCGCAAGAGATCAGTAGACGAGTTGACTAGTGGAACATGGGAATAGTCGCAAGAGATCAGTAGACGAGTTGACTAGTGGAACATAGGAATTGTCGCAAGAGATCAGTAGACGAGTTGACTAGTAGAACATGGGAATAGTCGCAAGAGATCAGTAGACGAGTTTACTAGTGGAACATGGGAATAGCTGAGACGAAACAGTTCATAAGTCATAGCCATAGAGATGACAGCTGACAGTTAGCGGCACCAACAGAAGAATTTTTATTTAGAAATAACCACATTCTCTTTTCATCTGGACACCTGGAGTTGTTGGTTTTCGTTCTCGTTCAAGTCGTTGTGCTTTGTCTGTCCCGACGCCCAGACACCCACACTATCAATCACAGAGAGGAGCGGTCCTGTACTGGCCACTACTTGGTCAACACAGTTCGTGATAAGTCAGAGTCGGCGCCCTCCTCCGTCAGTACCGTTCTGTGACTGATTGCCAAATGGAGGCTGTGAGAATCATGCAAGGTGAAACGTGAAAATATATAAGAAGAAAATCTTAATGCAAATAGTGAAAACATAAACTTGGTATTGGCTTCCCTGTTATTAGTCTGCTTACTGGATCAAGAAGGAGGACCTCATCTATAAAATTAACCCAAAAATGTGACAGAAATAGTGTAGATTTTCAATCCCTCAATCCCAAGAACTAAAACTAAGACCATCGGTGAAAGCTCCTTCTGCTTCCATGGGCCCACGTTCTGGAACCAGCTCCCCTTCCATATACGTCATAGTGAAACCTCGTCCATTTTCAAAAAGTCCCTTAAAACTCATCTGTTTAGGTCCGCCTATGACCTGTGATGCACCCTCCTTGCCCTACCTCATTTTCTGTTTCGGGTTGATCCTGAAGTGTCAAAGTGTCCTCGTTTTATAGCCATTTTCATTGTTTCTATAGAATAGTAGTTACTATCCTAGTGTCTCATTTGTATTTACTTAGTTTACATGTTTTAATAATTGTAAAGCGCTTAGAGCTTTATGATAAGCGCTATATAAAAATGCCTAAATAAATAAATAAATAAATAGATCAATGTGCGTCTACCTTAAAGGAGCATCTTGATTCATACAAATTAAGTCATAATCCATATAGTGGTTGTCTGGAGTTCAATCCCATCCAAAGCCAACATCCCTAGCACCCCTGGTGGATGGGACTCGTTAGCCTTGGACGGCAACTCATCTAAGAGAAGGAAACTCTGAATTCAAACCAGGAGCCAAAATGTTCAATAAATTGACCGTGGGCCCAGAAATATGAAAACAAAAGAGGGGCTTTTGTTTCCTTATGTATGCATAAAACCAGTAACTTTATACTTGGCTGCCACTAAATTCTTTTTATTTATACCCTTAAAAAATACAATACTAGTTTTCTTTAACATTCAAATTATTTTCAAGTTGATATCCTTAATATTATCCTGGAGCTTAATGGAATGAAAATAAGCAAAGCTAAGACCAAGTCATTTCATAAAGTGGAGAGCATTTCAGTTGGCCCATTTACCGCCGCACCTCCAGGTCATTACAGTTGGTCCATTTACTACCGCCCCCCAGGTCATTTGAGTTGGCCCGTTTACCAACCCCCAAGGTCATTTCAGTTGGCCCATTTATTGCCCCCTACCAGGTCATTTCAGATGGCCCATCTACCGCCCCACCCTGAGTTCATTTCAGATGGCCCATTTACCGCCCCCACTCCCGGCTTCCCCCGATTTCAATTTGTTTTTTAAAATTTAAACAATCAGTATTGAGATGCTGCACACAAAACTTGGAGTTTACATATCTTAGAAGCATTTTCACCGAGGACGGAATAGAGATAGATGGTTGTTAGATTTCAGTGGGAAAATGCAGTCAGCACCCGAATTGTCCCACTTCTAGGACACCCAGAACAGAGATGAAGACAAAAAACCGGACCCATGAACGATGCTTTATCACAAAATTTCATGACCAGATTCAAACCTGTGTGCTGAATAAAAGTCTCAATAGCCAAAGATTCACCTGCACGATTTTAAAGGCGAGCAGTTAGTGAAACAAGAATGGCCGCAAATGGAACTTGGAAAAAAAAGATAAATGGTCAGTGGCATCGCAATCAGCAAACCTTTGGCTAAACAACAAACGATGTTGTGCATTGTTTATATTTGTACTGGAACCGATATTGACCAAAGAAATCATTAGTAAAGTATCCATGGTAATAATATCGCTTTAAAGTGACGCATGATTATGAACGGAATACGATTTATCTGTCTAAGCGGGTTAAAAATAAATAGAAAATCTTAAGGACTCTTTTCTACAACGATGTGGAGCAATTTAAAGATTACTTAAAAATTATTTCTCTTTCCAAATGTAAGCATGGAAACTTACGTTTTTAAACACTAAATCAGGGAGAAAGTTGTGGGTGGTCCTTGAAAACATGTTTTTTTTTTTCCTTCAAGGCTTAAAAGAAGCGTGGAATCAAAAGGTTGGAAAACACTGGGATGAAGATTGAGGCATATATTCTATGGATATCACATCGTTGTGTCGTTTACATGAAGAATTTCGGTCAGGGGAGAAGACTTGTTTCGTGTGAAAGTTCATTGGCTGATTGGTGTGTGGGGGCCGGTAAGGTTAGGGAGAAATGGGGATATATTTCCCATATATATATATATATATATATATATAATGAGGGATGTAACAATGTGACACAAAAGGTGATTTCTGTGAAGTTGGGGTATAAGTGATTGATTTCTTTTGAAATAAAGTCGGGTTGGAAATGTGGAACTCGATAATAAGGAGATATTACGGATATTTTTGACAATTGTAAATACTTTAAAATATTGAAACAACCAAATTATAACTGATGACTCATGACGCTACATATTAATTTAACATTGCATGTAGTATGGTAATTTGTTGTGACACATAATATTTTAAACAAAGAGATTCAAAGTGTTTGGTAAATTTTCAAATAGTTTAAAAAAGTGTTTCAAAGAGTTTGAACTAGTTTGAAAATTGTCCAACACTTTCTATGTTTGTCTAAATCGTTCTACGTTTTTCTAAAACTTTCTATGTGGTCTTAAAGTTTCTATGTTTGTCTGAAAATGTCTTTGTTTATATAACACTTTCTATGTTTGTTAAACTCTCTATTAGCATCAAGGTAGCCCCAAGGTAGCATCGATGTAGCATCAATGAAGCATCGAGGTAGCATCCAGGTATAAATAAGGTAGCATCGAGGTGGCATCAAAATAGCTCCGAGGTAGTATAAAGGTAGCATTAAGGTATCATAAAGGTAGCATCAAAGTATCATCAAGGTAGTATCGACGAAGCATGTACAAAAGATGTAGCATCGAGGTAGCATTGGAGAGGCATCGACATTTTCCTCAAGGTAGCACCAAGGTATTTTAAAGTTAACATCAAGGTTTCATCAAGGTAGCATTGAGGTAACATTTAGGTTGCATCAAGGTAGCATAAAGGTAGCATCAAGGTAGCATCAAGGTAGCATTAAGGTAGCATCGAGATTGCATCAATGTAGTATAAATGTAGCAACGAGGTAGCACCGAGGTAGCATTGAGGTGGTATGAGGTAGATTTTAGGTATCATAGAGGTAGCATCAAAGTTGGATCAATGTAGCCTCAAGATAGCATCAAGGTAGCATCAAGTTAGCATAGAATTTAGATTAATGATAACTTTGAACTATAATCAAGGTAGCGTCGAACTAGCATAGATATAGCTTTAAAGAAGCACCAAGGTTTCATTAATGTATCATGACGATAGCAACAAAGTAGCTCAGAGGTAGCATTGAGGTAGCATCAATGTAGCATCAAATGTAGCATCGAGGTAGCATCAATGTAGAATCAATATAGCTTCAAGGTAGCATCGAAGTAGCATCACGGTAGCATCAAGTTAGCATCAATGTAGCATCAAGGTAAAATGAAGGTAGCATCAAGGTAGCATCTATGTTTCATTGAGATAACAGAGAGCTTGTTTATTTATGTTGTAGAGGTGTTCTCTGAACCGGTTTCCAAGTCGACGACCTGTCTCTCCTACGTATAATTTACCGCACTTTTTGCAAATGATGGTGTAAATCACGTTGCGACTTGTGCAGATAAAGCCATCTTTTATTCTGAATACTTCTAAAGGGAAAGTGATCTTATCAGCTTTGATCACTTAGGGATATGAGTTACAACGGCTACGGTTGCAACTTTTTGTGCCTTTATGTGCTTTAATAGCAGTGTGGTGGCTTCTAGCTAGCATGTCCCTAAGGCTCTTGTCCCTCCGGAAAGCGAAAATAGAAGGTTTTCTGAAAATTTAATTAGTGACAGGGTCTTCCATAAGAATTGAGCGGTTTTTCAGAACCAGAAAACGAGCTTTTGGGTTATGGGGATGAAAAGTTAGAATAAATTTAGACCTAGCCTTACTATCACAATAAGTGGCTTTAAAAGATGCCTGTCTAGTCAAACATTTAACTCGAGTGACAGCTGCTTTTTTAATTTGTTCAGGGTATAACCTGCGTCGGAAAAAAATCCAAATTTTCAGTCATCCTATCCCCAAAATCCTCATCATTACTACAGAGTCTTCTGGGTCTCAGCAACTGAGAAAATGGGATGGAATTTTTACACCATTGAGGATGGGATGATGTATAGAGCAAGAAACTGTGACTATCTGTTTGTTTATAGGAAATTGACGTAGATATTTTGTTCTCATTAAAGTTAATTTTGAAGTCCAAAAATTTGATGTGCTTTTGTGGATCATTGAAGTGAATTTAATTGTTGGATGAAAATCTACAATGAAGTAAATAAAACTTTCTAGTTGTATTATGTTCATATTGGTTATCCCTATACAGTCATCTATGTATCTCCTGTAGTATTCTGGGAAAGGACCTTGGTAGTGTTCTCTCCAAATATATTCCAAATGGTCCATAAATAGACATGAATAACTTGGTCCCATTTACTTTCCCATAGCAACACCACTAATCTGATAAGAATATTCGCCATTAAATTCAATTGAGTTAAGCTGTAGAACCAATTCTGTAAAACGTACAATGGCACTTTTTGGAAATTTAGGATTAAGAGTCTTTTTCAGAAGAAATGAAATAGCGGTGAGTCCATCAGTGTGGGAAATTGAGGTGTACAGTGAAGAAACGTCCATTGTAAAAAGTGAATGGGTTTCATTAGGTAAAACCAAGGACTCGAGAGATTTGATCATGTGGTTAGTGTCCTTAATATACGATGGCAAATTTTCAAACATGGGCTGAAAAAATTGTATCCAAAAACTCCGAAATCAGTTCAGTAGGACAAGAACAAGCTGAGACAATAGGTCTTCCTGGACTTCCCTCCTTGTGAATCTTTGGTAACGAATACACGCATGGTTTACCAAGATCACTGTCATAAATACGTGCCACATCTATATATTCACTACGGTGCACAGATCACACAATGCTAATGACTAACTCTATATCTATCAACAACAGAGGCGTTGTAGAGTTCAGTGAAAGATAGTGACTACCATTTATTAGTAATACACACTCACGAATAAGCAATTATGATCACAAATACATAATACTTATCACAATCATAACCTATTCATTATCTTATCAACTAATTAATATATTAATAGCATGGACTTATAGTTATAACAACCGCCATGATTCTATCCTCTATTCTCCTCTCCTCTTTCTCTTCTCTGATTGGTCCGTCTTCCCACGCTCCATACTCTATAAATTATAAGTCCTAATTCTACCTCACTTAACTCCCTTAACTCAACTTAGCTCTGTGACAATACGTAATTTTGAGGCAGACGCTTGTAATTTGCCAACTTGAATAAGGTCTTCGATAGTTTCCTTGACACTTTCATTATTCTGGACAATGGGCTCGTTAGAACTCGGCGTGTAAAAATTTGTATTGTTTGGAGGGGTCTTCAATGTACAGCTTCTTATCCCAAACAACAACAGCTCCACCCTTGTCTGCCGGTTTGATAAGGATATCCTGGCATTTTTTTATTTGAGAAAATGCTCGCAATTCTGGTTTAGCCAAGTTTGATTTTTGGAGAGGGATTTGGCAGTGTATCTATCGGCAACAACACAAGGTATGCCAGTAGGCAGTGTATCTATCGGCACCAACACAAGGTATGCCAGTAGGTAGTGTATCTATCGGCACCAACACAAGGTATGCCAATAGGTAGTGTATCTATCGGCACCAACACTTGGCACGCCAGCAGGCAGTCTATCCAGAGGCGTAGCGAAGGGTGAGCTGCGTGAACAGATGACTCCGGTTGCCAGCTAGTTAGGGGTGCCAAAATGTGTTTTATATTATTTTGCTTATGAAAATAATGGGTTGGAGAGTTGAAAAAAGAAAAGGGGACGCTTTAAAATGAATCTTTTCCTTGGGTGCCAATCCTGTCCCTGGGCGCCAAACACTCTCGCTACGCCTCTGCTTAATTTTCAAGGGTATGAGAATTACTTATGTATGGGGTTTAGAGTAAGTTGTGTTCACCAAAAGGATTCCGAGAATGAGTGAAAAAGGCGTTAGATTTGCAATGATGATTGGTGGGAAGGTGTAAATCTATCTATCCATCCATCCATCCATCCATCAACCAATCCATCCATCCATCCATCCATCCATCCATTCACCCATCCATCAATCCATCCATCCATCCATCCATCCATCTATCTATCTATCTATCTATCTATCTATCTATCTATCTATCTATCTATCTATCTATCTATCTATCTATCTATCTATCTATCTATCTATCTATCTATCTATCTATCTATCTATCTATCTATCTATCTATCTATCTATCTATCTATCTATCTATCTATCTATCTATCTATCTATCTATCTGTCTATCTGTCTGTCTGTCTGTCTGTCTGTCTGCCTGCCTGCCTGTCTGTCTGTCTGTCTGCCTGCCTGCCTCTCTGTCTGTCTGTCGGTCTGTCTATCTATCCATCCATCCATCCGTCCATATATCCATCAATCTATCTATCTATTTATCTTGATTATCTAAGTTCTCTTCATAAAGACAAATCCATCAGCACTCCACTACTGAGTTTGTGTAAGTAAACTAACAAATAATGAAAAGTTATTTTTTATTTCATGAAAAATAATTTTACAGGGAAACGTCTTAAGTATTAAAGTATTTAATCATGTGTAAGAATATTGTAATAAGAAATTAAAGTTAATTGATGTGCATTAGGTGTAGATGTACACAAAGTTGCAGGTGTCAAAACACTTGTCAATATTGTCACATTCAATAAATGCAAGGCTAATTTTTAAATGAAATTCCGAAATAGGAATGTACTTCTTTGTTTTGATGTTCTTTACTTCTCACTCACATTCTGACTGTGACCTTTGATTTGATTAGATCTCCTTTGATTCTCACCACATTCTGACTGTGATCTATGACTTGATTAGATCTCCTTTAATTCTCACCCACATTGTTTCTGTGATCTTTGACGTGATTTGATCTCATGTAATGCACACCCATATTCTGACATTCATCTAGGACCCCAATGATCTGATCCCTGCCATCAGCCACCAGATCTCATTGAACCCGCAACCTGGCAAACCAGTTTTTTGGACATTCCAGCATTACCTGAGCGTCTTGTCTGCATTGTATGTTGGAGGTTTCCATAGGTGAGAAAATTCTAGAACGAACCATTTTTATTTAATCGTATTTTTATGTGTTTATGGGCTGGCCTGTTTGAATAAAATAAATAAATGAAGGGACTGCTTTCAAGCTATGTAAAAGAATGAAATAGTGAAACGAGGTATGTGGAAGCTTGAAAAAAGGTAACAGGACAAAAAACAAGGACGTTACGGCATAAAGCCTTCATCAGCCAACAAAAGAAATGAAAATACAACAAAGGTGGAGATGACTTATTGAATTTCTTTGTTGTATTTTCATTTCTTTTGTTGGCTGATGAAGGCTTTATGCCGTAACGTCCTTGTTTTTTGTCCTGTTACCTTTTTTCAAGCTTCCACATACCTCGTTTCACTATTTCATTCTTTTGAATAAAATAGTTTCATAATTTTAAAATATTGATCATTTGTATTTATTTTATATGTTTACTTTTTTTTTTTACATTGATAATATTTTTTTGTTGTTGAAAATTGTATCGAAATAATTTGTAAAATATGATTAGAAATTGCCAAATAACTTACATGTGTTAAAAGATGAAAAGGGGCGTGGCCAAATTATTTGGTATTCTATAATTTAAATGTTTATTATATCAGTATCAATACATTTGGAGAAAATCCAATATTTTAATATAGTATACACACTTTAACATAGTCCTAGTGGGCACACTTTAAACTATTTTACACATTAAAAAGAGTTTGATATCAACCTGCCCTATTCTATAAAACTATACGTATTTTGCTTCTCTTAGTTATAAACTTGAATATATACACCCCACAGAGTCTTTGTCCACGGGGACATTCCACCTACTGGCAAATGGTGGGACAAGTTACAGGGAGAAAAGGTCACTTTTGTATATGTGAGTTCATGTCACCTTTGTATACGTGAGTTCACGTCACCTTTGTATACGTGACTTAATGTCACCTTTGTATACATGAGTTCATGGCACCCTTGTATACGTGACTTAATGTCACCTTTGTATACATGAGTTCATGTCACCCTTGTATACGTGACTTAATGTCACCTTTGTATACATGAGTTCATGGCACCCTTGTATACGTGACTCAATGTCCCTTTTGTATACGTGAGTAATGTCATTTTTGCATACTTGAGTTCATGTCACCTTTGTATATTTGAGTTCATGTCAGCTTTGTATATTTGAGTTCATGTCAGCTTTGTATACTTGAGTTCATGTCAGCTTTGTATATTTGAGTTCATGTCAGCTTTGTATACTTGAGTTCATGTCACCTTTGTATATTTGAGTTCATGTCAGCTTTGTATATTTGAGTTCATGTCAGCTTTGTATACTTGAGTTCATGTCAGCTTTGTATATTTGAGTTCATGTCAGCTTTGTATATTTGAGTTCATGTCAGCTTTGTATACTTGAGTTCATGTCACCTTTGTATATTTGAGTTCATGTCAGCTTTGTATATTTGAGTTCATGTCAGCTTTGTATACTTGAGTTCATGTCAGCTTTGTATATTTGAGTTCATGTCAGCTTTGTATATTTGAGTTCATGTCAGCTTTGTATACTTGAGTTCATGTCAGCTTTGTATATTTGAGTTCATGTCAGCTTTGTATACTTGAGTTCATGTCAGCTTTGTATATTTGAGTTCATGTCAGCTTTGTATATTTGAGTTCATGTCACCCCTGTCTACGTATGTTAATGGTACTTTTGAATACTTGAATTCGTGTGAACTTTTTTGAGTTAAATTCAACTTTGTATACGTAATTTAATGTCACCTTTGTATTTGTGTGTTAATGTCAAATTTGTATACGGGAGATAAAGTCATTTTGTTATGCTAGAGGTTAAGTCACCTTTGAGCATTCATGGCTAAGTCAATTATTTGTGTATATTTAAAATAAAAAAGTTAGGATTGATCATTCAAAGGAATGATCTAAAAAAAAAAGACCTCACATTCTTAAATGTTTCCCTAACATCGTGAGCTGAAGTGGTTTAAATTTTAAACGTAATTGAAAATGAAAATATTGAATGTCAAATTACCATTAATTTTAAAAAATGCCAGAGCTCTGAGACATCATAACGTATTCAAAAATAAATAGCCAATCAAAGCGTTATTGAACTTACTGTGACATTGAAATTAGTGTGACATTGGCCTAAAATTGACATTGAACTGTCTGTGATTTTGAACTCATTGCGACATCGTGTCACTGTCATTTAATTTTCATCGTCACATCGAACTTTCTTTGACATTGAACTCCCTATGACATTGTCTCACTGTAACAGCAACTCACTATGACATTGTCTCACTGAGCTATTAACCTTAATTTGACATTGACCTCATTGTCATTAAATCTTCATAATCACATGAACCTCATTAAGTAATGTTGCTTCTAAAAAATAAATACCCATTTTCTTTGTTGATGTATACAAAGCATCAGATACAATCGCCAAATGTATGTCTCTACCTTTCGATTAAATGTTTCAGATGGACAACATGGAGACCATCTACCAGCAGAAAGCCACGCAGTTAGCTCATCAATCGGATGCCCTGAGGGCTCTCATACTGTTGAAATATGGGGGCGCTTACCAGGTCAGCAAAATGCTCTCAGCCGAAACGATTCTCAAATTTTTAAAGAATATCAAACCCCTTGATTAATATATTCATATTATACTAGTCAACTCAACAGGATTGGGGCCTCTCAAAACATTTAATTAAAGTAACAGTTAAAATTTAAATGAATTTCTTTATTAAAATAAAATGACCATTTTAAAATAACACTTTGCAACATAGAATGAGGGGCAAATCCAGTTTCTGTTGATGATTAAGATGAACACAGTCAAGAATCATCGTTCAAAGTCAAGCCTAACTTTTACAAATGGGGGCCAACTTTTTTTTATCCATTACACTGTAAAATCTTTGAAAGTTTATGGAAAATTTATTTGGAACATATTTGGAAAAGCGTTACGTAATTTGTTATTATTTTTTTATTTTATTTTTTCTGTTTGTGGTGTATTGTTTATTTTGAACTTTTTAGTCTTGGAGGACGTAATAGGAGATCTGGAAGTGGGGTAAAAAGTATGACTAAAAATGCAATGGGCGCCTATAATATACAAACACATTGCAGATGAGTGGTGACCTTTCTGTGGTAACAAAAAGGATGTCATTGTCGATTGTTATCGGAAACTAGAAAAAAATGTGTTTTTTTTTTAAAACCTGAGGGAAAACCCGGTGTCACTTTCTTTTTACGTTCCTGAGATACTTGCAGAGCTCACTTAAGGGCTAATTGAGGTCAAACGCTACGTACTGATCATGGGGCGTTGTATGGAAGACGTCCGTAAATGTGCACAGTTAATTGAAGATCAGGAAATGCTCAAAATTGTAATGTTATAGTTGACACGCCGGGGTAAGTTCAGGGTCAGTGGAGGTAACTGGTAACATGCTTATCATGAAATATTTGATTGTTCTTTGGGATGGTAAGTGAACAAAGTTTCAACTCCATTGAACATCAGGAAGTAGGTCGAAAATAAGATGCAAAAATGTAATCCATAGATTTTACTCAGGGGTCAGTGGAGATGACTTATTGATCTCCTAACCATGTAGAGTTTATTAGCAACGGACGTGTTCAAAGTTTCAGCTTAACGGGAAGATATGGAAATGGTACAAAAATTGAGATGCAACGTGCAACCACGAACTAAATAACTAAATAACCGACGGAGCAAACTCAGAAAGAGCGTTAACATTTCTTTAAATTGTCTTCTTAGATTCGATATTTTATAAATGTTTAATGTGAGAATGACACTGTTATTTTATCAACATAATATAAATATGACAACATATCTCACTCCCCAACTATGCTACACCGTCTCTCAAAAGCCACCATGTTGTAAATTTGTTCACGTCCTGTTATTGTATATTTTTGTTTTTCCTTTGTTGCCAGGATAAAGACGTGTTGTGGGCCAATCCAGTTCCCGAGCACATCCGGAGATACCCGGCGTTGATGAGCTACGACTGGCCTCTGTACGAGGAGTGGCCCAGGAGTACCAATATCGGTGTCATCATGGCAAAGCCTGGTTCAATGTTTCTTAGGAAACTGCTCGACTCTTACTGGTAAACTGCTCGATTTTACTGGTAAACTGCTTGACTATTACTGGTAAACTGTTCGACTCTTACTGGTACACTGCTTGACTCTTACTTGTCAACTGCTCGCCTCTTGCTGGTAAACTGCTCGACTCTTAGTAGTAAACTGCTTAACTCTTACTGGTAAACTGCTTGACTATTACTGGTACACTGCTTTACTCTTACTTGTAAACTGCTCGCCTCTTACTGGTAAACTTCGCGACTCTTACTGTTAAACGACCAGTTTACATGACATCTCTTAATAGTTAAAGCCCTGGCCTACAAACAGAGGGCAGATCGGACGATTCCGGTACATGGGAGTAATGGCAGCGGACAACAAGTTATCTATGCAACAGGTTGTATGCTTGGAACGCTTGACAGAAGCCGAATGTCACTTGTACTCCAGTACACCAGATACTAACGGAGTTGAAAGAAACATTGAAATTCAAATGCTTCATCACAACAGCACTCCAAGCTATGGCAAACCAGAAAAAAGAGGCGCGTGAGACGTCGTGGTAGATTTTCTGAAGCACTAGTCCTAGACTGAAACAACTTCACGACGCTTCCACCAAATAGCGCCAGTAAAATCCCCAAGTTCATAGATACGCTGTCGCTAAATACTCCCAGGCAAATCCCCAAGCCCAAGTTAATAGAGACGCTGTCGCTAAATACTCCCAGGCAAATCTACATGCATAGGAGCCAAAATGATCAATAAATTGATCGTGGGCCCTTAAGATATAGAAGAAGAAGTTACTACGCAAGACTAGTATTGTAAGTCTTGTGATATATTTGTGATTGATGATTAGCAAAGACAATGGCCACCTGTTGAACTCCAGCTGTTTGATTGGTTTTTCTTCATTCCATTCATTGACACATTCTTACGTCTCATTCATTGACACATTCATAGGTCCAATTCATTGACACATTCATACGTCTCATTCATTGACACATTCATACGTCTCATTCATTGACACATTCATACGTCCCTTTCATTGACACATTCATACGTCCCATTCATTGACACATTCATACGTCCCTTTCATTGACAGATTTATACGTCGTTATAACACCGGTGTCAACACACGTTCTTTCTATAAGAATTATATTAATTTTCCAATATATTTACCTGTCTGTACATTTAATTAAACAAATGCATAGAGCGCAGCTCGCTATAAGATAAAGTAACATCCATTAAAGGTTCTTTCTACGCCTGCTGACGAATACGGAAGTACACCGAAAACTGTCCAGCCAGACCAGTGGTTGACAAATCGTGGCTCACGGGCCGCATGCGGCTCTTTAGCGACATGAGTGCGGCTGGGCAAGTCGGCCACAAATCAGATTTGACTCCAACAATGAAAGTTCTTGACAGGTTCTTGAACAGAAAATTGGATCTCAAAACTTTTCAAATCGCTCTCGTGCTGATGTTTGGGCTCCTTTGACGAATGAGTTTGCCAATCACAACTACGTCACCATTACCATAAGTACACGTCATCAAATAGGTGGCGGGAAGGGCTGCGCATAGCCATTAAAAAAATAAATTGCGCAAAAGAACAAAGTAGATGCGGTGCATAGCAATAATAAGTGAATTATCCATGCTTGGCAATACCATAGTCGTCCAAAACTTCAGAGACTGCGAGGAGTGGAAGAAGATTTACTTCAACAGGCACACACATTCTTCATTACCAAAGAAACGTCTAATAAATATTCAGCATTAGGTCATGTAAAAAAACAGTTTGGATGTGTATTCTTATATTGGGGTGTGTATTCTTGTATTTAACCTTGTATTCTAATATTCTACTGCTTTCTTTCATTTAACTGTTTGTTTTGTTGTTGTTTTTTGTATTGGGCTGTGTATTCTTGTATTTGACTGTGTAATCTTGTATTGGTTTGTTTATTTTTGTAATGGACTGTGTATTTTTGTATTGGGGTATTCAGTTAGGAAAATAATGTATAAACATTGGACCAATTTTTCAAGAGGAGAACAAGTAAAATTTATAATTATGCACTAAAACCGATTATTAATATTTAAAAAAAAAATATCAATGTTTTTTATATTTGGAAAGACCGGTTGGGTTGGGGGTTGATGGGTATGAACCCAGCCTTATGTAATAATAATAATAATAATAATAACGTTCATTTCAAAAACACGCTTCATCCCCAAAGGCTCGAAGCGCGGTACAAAGTCAACAAAATACAAATCTATAATTTACCACATTTAAAACAAACGCAACACTACAAAAACTAATTATTACTACCACTAGAGAGCTCCGCTCATCCGATAGTGGCAAACTCTCGACACCACGTGTTTGCCTTGAGACTTACGAAAAGCGCACTTTCGCATTTGCTGGTCCAACAATTTGGAACGCTCTTCCTGTCGATCTCAGAAACAACCAGACACTGGAGTCCTTTAAAACCGACCTAAAGACACATCTATTTCGCAAAAAACACCTTCTGGGTTGATAATGTACAGCTCCAAGGCAAAAAAACAACACAAAAAAAAAAAACTTATGTCTGGACCACTGTGTTATAAAAACTTCACTTTCACATTCTCTTAAAACTTGGCGATGAGGATGAACCCAGAACTGTGGAAATAATTGATAAAATAATTGATGCTGAAGTACCAGATGACAAATATCCGAGGCTTCGTGACAATGTAAAAAGAAACATGGCGCATCCTCCTTGTGGACAAAATAATCCTCAAACTCCTTGTATTTGTACTTATTATTGTAGATTATGCACCTGTTTTTTTACATTCACATCGTGGTTGTGTTGTCCCAGCTAGTATGTCGTAATATAAAGTTACTATATGTATTATTGGTGATTGTTGAATTTTTTACAGGTTTTATAAAGATTCGAGCTGGGAGTATAATGGGATCCTAATGCCTTACAAAATTTACGAGAAGTACCCAGATTCAGTCCTTATCTATGGCCAACTCCAGGTCAGTTGTGATGTTTTGTACTTGTTCGATTATTTCTTTGATAGTTCATATTTCGATGATTAAAGGTGTGCCTCTATAGTTTCCTCTACACCATTTTCAGTTACTCGATAACTAAAATGAAAAAAAGAATGAATGGAGGACTGAAGGAGTAAAATGATGAACACGCTAGACAGGGCACACACTGCACAAATAGATACAGCATTAAAATGCATAATCATCAATGGAACTCCAGCCATTTGTAGGCATCTGGCCTGCTTCACCAACCTGTCAACAAAAATAGATGCGAGGCTTTTCTACTAGACACACAAACCCATAAGTAGTATAGTATGTAGATGTCGATGCGAATTTCAGAGGCGCAAAGGAAATATAAAAACAATTGGTGGGGCGTCGACAATTGTTTGGGGCGTTTAGCGGCGTAAAGGAATATTATGATTATTAAGGGTCGATATTCTCTTAATTACATTTTAACGGCCATATTAAATTATTGAAAAAGCAGATCCGTTCAAGTAATGAAATAAAACTTTTTAAACTTTATGATACTTCTTTGTTTTTGATGTCCTCTTAGTTATTTTGAATGTAAATTTAGTCCGACCTTATTATGAAACAAAAATTTTAAATAAAAAAAAATATATTAACAAATAAACAACAACAAAAATATCCCTTAGGATATCACTCTCGACACCCCCACCCACAGATTGGGAACCACTCAAAAAAGTTTTAAAATATAATCCAAAAGTATCACTTTTAAAAAAATGTATCTTTGAGTATCACATTACAAGACAATTATTTAAAAAGAAGTAAAAAAAAAAAACAACCATTTAGACTACTGACACCTAACCCAAGGTTGAAAAAAACTTTAGACTACTGACACCTAACCCAAGGTTGAAAAGACCTTTAGACTACTGACACCTAACCCAAGGTTGAAAAAACCTTTAGACTACTGACACCTAACCCAAGGTTGAAAAAACCTTTAGACTACTGACACATAACCCAAGGTTGAAAAAACCTTTAGACTACTGACACCTAAGCCAAGGTTGAAAAAACCTTTAGACTACTGACACCTAAGCCAAGGTTGAAAAAACCTTTAGACTACTGACACCTAACCCAAGGTTGAAAAAAGTTCAAATTAATAAAATTATCAATCCAGAAAAGCACTAATTTATAATATACACTACAAGATCTCTTATTAGGAACCAAACGGATCCTTGAAATAGACAAGAAGAACATTAAAAACGCCCCTCATAACTAATGACCCCTAACCCAAGTTTGAAAACCACTCAATCAACTGAAAGAAACGTAAACAACTACAAGAACATTCATTTAATAAATATTAGGAAAAAAAATTAAAATATACCCCATATAAAATCTTTACTGAGCGCTTACCCCATTTTGAAATCCATTTGATAGATTTTAAATTATCAAACTAGGAAACAATTAATTAGAAATTATTAGAAAAAAATTATTAAAATACACCCCAGTATGATTAGTGACCCCCAACCCCATGCTAGAACAATATAAAATAAATAAGGTAACCCTACAATACCACTCATTTAAAATTCATTGTAATAAAATTAACTAATTAAAACCATCAACATACAACAACCACTTAATTAAAATTCATTGTAATAAAATTAACTAATTAAAACTATCAACATACAACAAGACCACTCATTTAAAATTCATTGTAATAAAATTAACTAATTAAAACCATCAACATACAACAAGACCACTTAATTAAAATTCATTGTAATAAAATTAACTAATTAAAACTATCAACATACAACAAGACCACTCATTTAAAATTCATTGTAATA
Source organism: Lymnaea stagnalis (assembly GCA_964033795.1). Taxonomy (NCBI): domain Eukaryota; kingdom Metazoa; phylum Mollusca; class Gastropoda; family Lymnaeidae; genus Lymnaea; species Lymnaea stagnalis. The sequence continues at coordinate 1,689,338 of CAXITT010000065.1, forward strand.
AAATTAACTAATTAAAACTATCAACATACAACAAGACCACTCATTTAAAATTCATTGTAATAAAATTAACTGATTAAAACCATCAACATACAACAAGACCACTTAATTAAAATTCATTGTAATAAAATTAACTAATTAAAACCATCAACATACAACAAGACCACTTAATTAAAACTCATTGTAATAAAATTAACTAATTAAAACCATCAACATACAACAAGACCACTTAATTAAAATTCATTGTAATAAAATTAACTAATTAAAACCATCAACATACAACAAGACCACTTAACTAAAATTCATTGTAATAAAATTAACTAATTAAAACCATTAACATACAACAAGACCACTTAATTAAAATTCATTGTAATATAATTAACTAATTAAAACCATCAATAGACAACAAGACCACTTAATTAAAATTCATTGTAATAATATTAACTAATTAAAACCATCAACATACAACAAGACCACTTAATTAAAATTCATTGTAATAATATTAACTAATTAAAACCATCAACATACAACAAGACCACTTAATTAAAATTCATTGTAATAAAATTAACTAATTAAAACCATCAACATACAACAAGACCACTTAATTAAAATTCATTGTAATAAAATTAACTAATTAAAACCATCAACATTCAACAAGACCACTTAATTAAAATTCATTGTAATAATATTAACTAATTAAATCCATCAACATACAACAAGACCACTTAATTAAAATTCATTGTAATAATATTAACTAATTAAAACCATCAACATACAACAAGACCACTTAATTAAAATTCATTGTAATAAAATTAACTAATTAAAACCATCAACACACAACAAAACCACTCAATTAAAATTTATTGTAATAAAATTAACTAATTAAAACCATCAAAGTAAACATGTCACACGTTATTATACTAAGGATTTCAACTATCATTCCCCCACAAAACGATTAAGACACGCAGAATTTGTATTAGCCAGTATCAAAGAAGAAGCTCAAAAATGCAATGAAAATATACTATGTGCAAGTATAGGTTAGTTTGCAACTAAAATATTAATGTCTTCTATTTCTGCCCTTAGGTCATTTCATCTCCACTGAAGCAACACAACTGATTGATTATACGGCCCTTGTGTCCGTGCGGTTTTAATAATAAAAGCAGGAGAGATTGTTTACCCCTTCTTTTACGTCCAAGCAGAAGAAAGGATCGCTATAAAATTGCAATGATTCGTATGTTTGAACAATGCGTTAACTTATTTGTAACTGATTAAATGCTTCTCTCTGTAACAGATCCTTTGTTTCGTTGGTGTTTGTCATCCAGCCTGGCATGAAGATTATATCCGGAAGTACCGGGACGCTAGGAAACCGACGGGAAATTTCACATTGGATGAGCCGCACGGTACGTACATTTTTAATCTCTACTGGCCGCAGCCAAATGTCTAAACAAATATTTGATCTTAGTTTCAAATCATTCCTTGTTACTGGATTCAAGAGGATGCCATATAAATTATGAAGACAGATATGTGAAAATAATTTTAAAATATTAGTTTAAAAATGATGTTACAAAGATTAGAGTTGAGCTCATTAGCGTTATCTAACAGCGATCTGGTAGGATGAATAACACTTAGCATACGAGACAATAATAATACAATGGGATTTTAAAAGCAAATATGTCAGTATGTGTGTGTCTGTTGGTGAAGGATAGAATAGTTTAACTCCCTAACGTTATGGAAATCTCTGTCGCTCTCTCTCTCTCTCTCTCTCTCTCTCAAAGAACCTACACAAATTCTTTAACTATCAATCTTCCACTTTAAATTTAAAAAAAAACGTAATAATTTAGGTCAGCCACGCACAATATTTATATATATTTTTTTTTCATTTCACTTCTCAATTTAGAGTAAAAGTCTAGGTTGGGATAAGACCCTCCTCTTTTTCCCCTCCACTTTTTGTCCAAAAGTGGGACATTTAGTCCAACAATTTCCACCAAATGAAGATAAATTAAAAAGTGTCATATTTTTTTTCAGCTTTTCATTTCACGTACCCTAAGCCACAGGAGAGTTTGATATCGTTCGCCACAGTGAAGAAAGGCACCGACATAGCTGCACAAGTTGGCCAGAGATTGATGGCGGCAGTAGAGAGAGCTGGAAAAGGACATTTATTGGTGGAAGCCACGTAATCTAATTGTACGGGCCCTTTTTATTATTTTTTTTAGTTGGGAGTGGGGGGGGGGGTAATAAAGACGATGTCTTCTGTTATGTCAAGTTATTGGTCAATATGAACCTTGTTTTAGAAAAAAATGGATGTTTTCATAATAATGAAAGGATTTTTATTATTTTTTTTAGTTGGGGGTGGGGGGGGGGGTAATAAAGACGATGTCTTCTGTTATGTCAAGTTATTGGTCAATATGAACCTTGTTTTAGAAAAAAATGGATGTATTCATAATAATGAAAGGTGTGTGTGTGTGTGTGTGCGGGGGTTGTAGGGTATAAGTATGGCTGATCTGTTGTATATCGTCCTAGATCTAAACGGAATTTGCATCTCCATCATCTTCAACTGATTGGTAAATATATAGTAGATAACTAATTTTAAAAAAGAGACAACATTTTTGTGAAAAAAAAAAAGATTTTTGATATTCATTAGTATAGAAAGTTGTTTTTTTTTAAATGATATCATTTTACGCTATACTATAAAGAGCTGTTGCTAAATGATATCTTATCATGTAATACTATAAAGAGCTAGTGCTAAATAATATCTTGTGACACAATACTATAAAGAGCCAGTGCTAAATCATATCGGTTGACACAACACTATAAAGAGCTAGTGCTAAATAATATCTTGTGACACAATACTATAAAGAGCCAGTGCTAAATCATATCGTGTGACACAACACTATAAAGAGCTAGTGCTAAATAATATCTTGTGACTCAATAGTATAAAGAGCTAGTGCTGAATTATATCTCGTGACTCAATAGTATAAAGAGCTAGTGCTGAATTGTATCTCGTGACTCAATAGTATAAAGAGCTAGTGCTGAATTGTATCTGGTGACACAATGCTATAAACAGCTAGAGCTAAATGATAACTTTGGACACAATGCTATAAAGAGCTAGTGCTGAATTGTATCTCGTGACTCAATAGTATAAAGAGCTAGTGCTGAATTGTATCTCGTGACTCAATAGTATAAAGAGCTAGTGCTGAATTGTATCTGGTGACGCAATAGTAAAGAGAAAGTGCTGAATTGTATCTCGTGACTCAATAGTATAAAGAGCTAGTGCTGAATTGTATCTCGTGACTCAAAAGTATAAAGAGCTAGTGCTGAATTGTATCTGGTGACGCAATAATAAAGAGCTAGTGCTGAATTGTATCTCGTGACACAATGCTATAAACAGCTAGAGCTAAATGATAACTTTGGACACAATGCTATAAAGAGCTAGTGACACAATTGTATAAAGAGCTAGTGCTAGATCTGAAGTAAGTCCTTCCCACTCATTACCAGCCATTTGTTAGAATTTACCTCAAGGAAAACTCACTTCTGTTAGGATCTCAAGTTTGTTACATGTATTAAGGTTGTAACATGTATTAAGGTTGTAACATGTATTAAGGTTGTAACATGTATTAACGTGACATCGTCAGTCGCCCTTCTGAAGGGCGTTACGGGATTTCACGTGACACCAAATTCCAGCCACACCCTAACAAACATTGATTCATGTGCAGGCGCCCCCCCCCCCCCTGTCCCCCCCCCCCCGCATTAGAGCAACTATTGGCCATAAAGAATATCTGAGTATTTATCTCTGACCATGTCCACGTAGACACACCCCTGTCCCCCCCCCCCGCATTAGAGCAACTATTGGCCATAAAGAATATCTGAGTATTTATCTCTGACCATGTCCACGTAGACACATGTATTCAGCCTCAGAGGCTATGTTCAGAGGCTAAGTTCAGAGGTTAAGTTCAGAGGCTAAGTTCAGAGGCTAAGTTCAGAGGCTAAGTTCAGAGGTTAAGTTCAGAGGTTAAGTTCAGAGGCTAAGTTCAGAGGCTAAGTTCAGAGGTTAAGTTCAGAGGCTAAGTTCAGAGGCTAAGTTCAGAGGCTATGTTCAGGGGCTAAGTTCAGAGGCTAAGTTCAGAGGTTAAGTTCAGAGGCTAAGTTCAGAGGCTAAGTTCAGAGGCTAAGTTTAGAGGTTAAGTTCAGAGGCTAAGTTCAGAGGTTAAGTTCAGAGGTTAAGTTCAGAGGCTAAGTTCAGAGGTTAAGTTCAGAGGCTAAGTTCAGAGGTTAAGTTCAGAGGCTAAGTTCAGAGGCTAAGTTCAGAGTCTAAGTTCAGAGTCTAAGTTCAGAGGCTATGTTCAGGGGCTAAGTTCAGAGGTTAAGTTCAGAGGCTAAGTTCAGAGGCTATGTTCAGAGGCTAAGTTCAGAGGCTATGTTCAGAGGCTAAGCTCAGAGGCTAAGTTCGGAGGCTATGTTCGGAAAATGAAAAAAAAAAATCAAATTTTACCCATCTATTAATCATTGAAGTTTCACAGATGTCTTGTAATTCAAATGCATTTACAAACGTTTACTTGATTTTTAGACGATGCAATTGTGATTGTTTGTATTAACTGTACTGACCTTGTAGGAAATTATCACGATGCTATTGATTTTGTTTGATGCTCATTTATTTAAGCAGCAGATCTTATTATTATTCATTTCTATATTAATAGTCTTACATTGTTATTAAACAACTTTTTTAAAGTCACAAAAATTCAAAAGAATGATCTAGGGTAGAAAGATCTGATAGTCAAAATAAAATTAATATAAAGACCGAGTTACCTCTCTTGTATACAAAAATAAGAAATAAAGATAGAGTAGCCTCTACGAAGAACACAAGCGAATAATTTTAGCAATTTCCACTTTGTAAATATTGGACAGTCGTTGAAAATTTGACCTGAACTGAATTATCCGTAAAGATATATTTGTAAAACACAGACAGAGACAATCATATACTTTTTTTTTGATGTAATCTCTTCTAAATGTTCAACACCGATTCCCATAGTCTAACATTATATAATAATGTAACATTATATAATAAGCTCTTGCTACGTGTTCGTTATGAGTAATATGGATATACATTTATTGCAACATAGTATTCAGGTTTGTGACTTATTTTAATTTTTTTTTCATTGGTTGTTGATTTGTTTTTTTTTTAAATAATACTTTGTGTGCAGTGTTTTTATTTTCGTAAATGATTTATTTATAAATTTATTGAATTTTTCAAATTAGTATATTCAACACATTCATTTAAACAGATCGTGATTGTTCATAATATTGTTTAAATTTAATTTTTTTGCCCTCAAAAAGTCGATGAGGTAAATGCAGAGATAGATGAAGCTTTGATGGGGTGCACGCGATTCCCTTTGTAAAATATAATGTGTAAGGAGGACAACCAAGTTCAGACATAGACTGGCTGATGCCTAATATTGTAGCACCAAATTGTAGGTCAATACCCAGTGTCATTTCCTGTTTGGTTATATTCTTAACTCCACTCACTTCCTTTATTTTCTTCTCTTCTTCGTCCTTATGATAGGCAGGCAACCAACTTTTTATCTCATTTTTTTTCATTTATTTAATAAACATTGATACAAATTAATTAAATTAAATTCCTTTTTTACGAAGGCGTGTGGCGGAATCTTTTCAATGATATTTTATCTCTTTATGAAAGCTTAACTAATAAGTGTTACACAAATTGGGTTTTATTGATCGAGTATACAGTCATGGCTCTAAGAAAGACGTAAAGCGAAAAAAGGAGGTTTTAGATTCATCTACTTTGATGGAACAAGATATAGTTATATTAATTTATAAGTATCAATGGACTAGACAATTGTAAAAATATCTCTTTATTTAAATTAATATTCATCATTTCTTCGTCTTCATTAACATTTGAACGGCTAAGCTGATTGCTGCAAATGTTTGTTTACTACTTCGTTTCCACGCAGTCCCACAGCCATCTAGATAATCCGTAAAGCTCATCCGCTATCCGCCGCCTAGCTTTACAGATGTCATTCTTTAAAAACCACACAGCATCGTAGTTATGGCGTGGATGTAGGCCTAGTCTTAGAGCTGTGGCCATGACCACTTGCCTCCCCTTTATTTTGTTTTGACATTGGACATCACCGATTAAATGTGCTGTGCAACTGGTTTTTACCCAACCCTCGATTGACTCGAAAAAAATAAAACTACTTTGGAATACGTTCTGTGTCTTCTAAAGAAAGCAATCAGGTAACGCAATTTCTGGATTGTGTTTTTTATCTCTCTAGTATTCACATAAAATCAGTATGTAGAGACCGACAGGTTACCAACAGTGGCGTAGCGAGAGTGTTTGGCGCCCGGGGACAAGATTCGCGCCCGGTGACAAGATCCATTTTTAGCGCCCCTTTTCTTTTTTTTCAACTCTCAAACCCATTATTTTCATCAATAAAATAATATATCAATGCACATTTTGGCGCCCCTAACTCGCTAGCGCCCGGGGACATCTGTCCCCCCTGCCCCCACCACGCTACGCCTCTGGTTACCAAGCCGAAAGATATGTTTTCTTATATTTTTAGACTTTTACGAGAAGTATTATACTTGCAGATTGTACTCTTTATGTGTCTATTTATATTAACAGATTAATATCACTTGTGCGGTTAGTTAATTCAGTTTTATTGTTGCCGTATATTTGAATTTGTATTTTTTTTTAATTTATTAGTATAATTAACTTGAATAATGTTAGTATCACTAGCTTTGGTTATTTCTTTGTATCCAGTATTTATTCTTTTTTACTCATTGTTCAATTAACGATAACCAAAAAAAAAAACAATAAATAAATAAAATACGTGATTTTAATTCATTTATTCGGTACAAGTGGCAATGTATGTATGTATGTATGTATAAAAGGACATTTTCTTGAAGTGGACTAGTGTTATTGCATTTCAAGTAACAATCTACAAATATGTCTCATGTTTTTTGGTTGATAGTTTTTTAACGTTGTTCAATAATGAGTTCACTAGCGTGCAAAATATAATTCCCGATAACTACGCTATATATAATATATATTTTTTTTAAAATAACGCAATTGTGTTTGGTGCGTAATATTTTCTTTTCGGAAATGAAATCGTCTCAATTTAAGTACAGTGTCAAAAATATTCGGTTTAAAAGTGGTTTGGGACATGAGAATATTAATATAGTTCATGGGCGTGAAATAAAAAGTGTGCAGTGAGGTATCATGGGGGAAGGGGTGCAGCAAATATTGGGATTCTTAAATGTGCGTTACTCGATTTCATGTTTTGTCAAGTAACTTGACTAGATGGGAAGTTGACGAATCGGTTTCGCCAATGTTTGGCGGGCTATACCTAGATTCAACGCCTCTGTTGTGAGTGATTGTATATAAGACAGTACTTAACTAAAATTTTTAACTTCTTTGGTGCTGTGGGCCCAATTTCATTTTTCCTTTAATAAGCTATATAAATATCAAAAGGGTTATAAACAATTTTGGTGCGAATTGATGGATATAGGCCTAGCTTGCCAGCAGTACCTTTCATTTGTGGATTTAAAATAATTAATATCCAATTCATTCAGGGCCGATCTAGACTTTTCCAGAAAGTATTAAGTATTAAGAGTCAGGTACAATTTCATCAAGATCAAAACCTGAAAGAAAAAAAAAATTAGTTTCTTATTATAGAAACAAAGATCTTGATGAAGAAGATCTTGCTTGCGATCTTTTATAGCAAGGACCTAAATACTTCCACTGTCAGTGCCGCCATAAGAGGCAATTTTTAATAAAATAATACAACAGGATATGGTCTAAACTGAGCAAATCTCAAGTCACTGGTCAGGAGCTCAATTCCAGCCAAACACAGTCAAGTGAAAAAGCATCATTTGCATGACGCCTGGTGGATGGGACTCGTTAACCTTGGATCGCAACTCATCTAAGAGAAGGAAACTCTGAATTAAAAACCGGAGATGGAGTCCCGTAGGCGGTACCATGAAATATTTCGACAACTCCTGTGACACCACAGGTGTAAAGCTGTATCATCCAAAATGGTGGGTTATCCAGCGGCGTGGAGAGAGGCGATTAGCGAACCAGCTGATGATCCATGAAATAATCCCATGTGTTGTGGATTTCGTCCTGCTTAGCCCACACCATCGTCACATTGTAACGGACGGTTGCCAGATTTAAAAAAAAAAAAACAGGATATGTAACAACATCCAAAATAAGTGAACATTAAATTGATCTAATGTTTCAATTATAAAAAGTTATGTAGACAATTTATAACTTCATAAGATTAATTTGCCTCCAGGAAACAAGCGAAACAAAGCATACGGAAATCTGAAAAATGGCTACACAAAACAACGAACGTGTCGGCAAGACGTCTTCTTCAGTGAACAAACAAAAATTAACATCCTGTAAAATAATTGGTAGATATAGATTGATGGGTTTTACGCTCGAGAAAGAATTGTGAGGTCTAAGAGACCGTCATTGTAAGGTTTAAGAGACCGTCATTGTAAGGTTTAAGAGACCGTCATTGTAAGGTTTAAGAGACCGTCATTGTAAGGTCTAAGAGACCGTCACTGTTAGGTTTAAGAGACCGACATTGTTAGGTCAAAGAGACAGACATTGTAAGGTTAAGAAACCGTCAGTTTCACGTATCAAAGTCTATAGAGAACTTGTCATCAAGCAGAAATGAATTCTGTTGTTTTCCTTTTCGAGAAAGATGAGGAATGCTTCAAGCGTTTTAAAAGCATGGCTGGTATCTTTGATATAAATGGGCAGTTGGTATCTTTGATATAAATAAGCAGTTGGTATCTTTGATATAAATGGGCAGTTAGTATATTTGATATAAATGGGCAGTTGGTATCTTTGATATAAATAGGCAGTTGATATCTTTGATATCAATGGGCAGTTGATATCTTTGATATAAATGGGCAGTTGATATCTTTGATATCAATGGGCAGTTAATATCTTTGATATAAATTGACAGTTGGTATCTTTGATATAAAAGGGCAGTTAGTATCTTTGATATAAATGGGCAGTTGGTATCTTTGATATAAATGGGCATTTGGTATCTTTGATATAAATGGGCAGTTGATATCTTTGATATAAATTGGCAGTTGGAATCTTTGATATAAATGGGCAGTTTGTATCTTTGATAAAAATGGGCAGTTGGTATCTTTGATATAAAAGGGCAGATGGTATCTTTAATATAGATGGACAGATGTTATATTTGATATAAATGGACAGTTGGCATCTTTGATATAAATGGGAAGTTGGTATCTTGGATAAAAATGGGCTGATGTTATCTTTGATATAAATGAGCAGTGAGGCTTAGATAGTCAAAAAAACTCCATCAATGTATTCCAGTGGGCAAAATAACACTTAGTAAATGGGTTGACCTGGTTTACCGTACTTGTGTTGTTGTTTTTTCGAAGAATGTAGAAACAGGATTTAACTTCGTTTACTATCGACGCTGATTTAGGAAGTGCTGACATTTTCATCCATTTTTTTTTTATATTCTCTTTCTTTTGGAAATGTTTGTTTGTCCTCGGTTGGTGAAACTGGATTTCCCCTAGTTGTCTGTGTGTCTCTTTAATGTATCGATTTTTTTTCTAACACAACGAAGTCTTCTATTTTGCCTTACATAAGGACGGCTCCAGTTTTGTTTCACACAACGATTGCTCCATTTTGTGCCATCTGGTTTGATGATGTCCTTGCGGGTACGTAACTTACAGAGTGGCTTTGACTTTCTTGATGTGATATTTCCCCCAAAGAAGTGAAACTGAAGTCTCAAGGACTGGATGACACGATGAGAATCCGAAAGTAATCGATAGCGGTCACAAGGTGGTTAAGGCAGCTAAACTGCAGGTGTGTATCACGTATGTTTTTGTCCTGCCAACAACGTACTGACATGCCATTAACATACACTAGAACTAACCCGTCAGACAAGGACGGCGGAAGAGCGTACACTAGTTGGGTGAAAACACAGTGCATTTAAATTACGCCTGTCCGAGAATCCTCATTAGGGCCAAACTATTATTTTGCGATCCCATTAGAAGACGGCGCACTAGACAACATATATAACCAAAGCATTATTATGTGTTTTAACTTGCAGGGATCAAGGGGAAGAAAATGTCAAAACAACACTTTGCATGGGCCAGTCCCGTTCACAAGAAATTTCCTGCCGTTTACCAGAAATTTTCTGTCGGTCACCAGAAGTTTCCAACTGATCACACAATTTTCCTACCGTTCACCAAAAATTTCATTCCGCTCACCAGACATTTCTTGCCGCTCACCAGAAATTTACTACAGGTAGCAAAAATTTTTCTATCGGTCACCAAAAATCTCCTGCCGGTCACCAAAAATTTCCTACCGGTCACCAGAAATCTCCTGCCGGTCACCAGAAATCTCCTGCCGGTCACCAGAAATTTACGGTCGGTTCGCTAAAATAAGATAAATTACGTTGCGCCCCGGTGTCGAAACATAAATCAATTTGATCAAAATTTCTACTGCAGCCACTTAAAGCCGTAGTTAAGTTAATAATCATTAACAGGAGTAAACAGATGTTTGACGTTTGCAAATATGCTGGTAATATTTCTTTACTGAAAAATAAAATATCATGAACATCAGCGTTACAATGTTGTCTAAATACTCGTCAGATTTGTGCATGTTAATCTGTGTGTGTGCGCGCGCACGTGAAAGCTAAGATCTTCCGCCGACTTGAATCACACAGCTGTTCCAGGTTTATTACCGCTTATGACATCATGAACTTCCAACCAATCGTCTCGGGGAAACAATTTTAAGCGGAGGGCACAGTGTAGAGTGGCTTTGAAAATGTCATGTGACAAATTGCAAATATACGAGACAACTCTTCTCTTTGGACACCGTTTCACTAGCTGGCATGAAAATGAATAGAACTTTCCTCTTAAAGTTGGCTTGCTTATCTCTCTCAATCTTCGCATTGGCGAAATTTTTCATTCTGCCCCATTATCAAAAATATATCAAAAGTTGGACGGTTGATTCAGTAAAGACCATTGACCAGAGACCAGCTTTAAGTGCTCTTAAAAACGTGACGTATTTCAGTGCCGAAAAAAACAAAGCCTTCGAGAAATGTAACCCGGAAACGTCTGCTGACCGTGAGAGATTATACCGGGATATTTTGAACGGGATTTCCGATGCCGAATTCGGGCGAATGGACGTCTATCCCGGGGATCTTCCCAACACCGCCCACTACTTGTGGTGTGGCAGTAAGCTGTTCCTGTACGAGAACTACTTGAGCGTCTTGTCCATTGTTCAGGTTTACAGGCCCATGAAGATTGTGTTTCACTTTAATCAACTTGCGACGGAGAAAAAACTTTACAATTCGTGGTTTCAAGAGTTGAGGCAATCTCTGCCATATTTGGTCTTACGACAGACGAGTTCCGTGCTCAGATGCAATTCTTCAGATTCGCTAAAGTTCGGGCTAGAACAGTTTGCGTCGAGTCTAGGTGGTGGAATTTATTTCGGGGAAAGGGCGATTCTGACCTATGTACCCAGGAAATGGAAACAGGAGAGTTATTTGACCTACTTAACTCATGGAACAAACTCAAGTGATGAAGTGATTGTATTTGCAAGATATGGATTGGTCGACAATAAGGTCACCCTTGAAAAGTTCAAAGAAAATGTTTATAACGTGTCATATGAGTGTTTTTCAGTGGATACGTTTAATGAGGTAATGACGCAATTGATACTCTTGAAACCTAAAGAAATAAGTAACCTGCTATCGCCATGTTTGATCGCACCCAAACAACTCTACCCAGAGAAGATCATCAACAACACGACCCCTTTTGGTGGAGTGGCCAGGAACCTTAATTATGGCACGTCAGAATCAATGACCGTCCAACCTGGCAAGGTATGGCTAATTATGTAATATTACTAGTGGATTACTATGAGCATTTATATATCTCTTTGTAAATGGTCGGGGGATGTCCAAGATTGAAAGGAATGTTTATGTGACAACGTGGAGTAGCCTTGCTGTGGTTTTGTGACCTCTTGGAGAAACATATAATTGTCTATAGTGTTGCATTCACGTAAAGCACGACTAACTATGAATGATATTACGTGAATTAGGAATTTATCTCATTTTTCTCTTAATCTCCTAAATTCTCACCCACGTTCTGACTGTGATCTATGAAGTGATTAGATCTCCTTTGATTCTCACCTACATTCTGACTGTGATCTATTAAGTGATTAGATCTCCTTTGATTCTCACCCACGTTCTGACTGTAATCTATGAAGTTATAAGATCTCCTTTAATTCTCACATACATTCTGACTGTGATCTATGAAGTTATTAGATCTCCTTTAATTCTCTTCTACATTCTGACTGTGATCTATTAAGTGATTAGATCTCCTTTAATTCTCTTCTACATTCTGGCTGTGATCTATGAAGTGATTAGATCTCCTTTAATTCTCTTCTACATTCTGACTGTGATCTATGAAGTGATTAGATCTCCTTTAATTCTCTTCTACATTCTGGCTGTGATCTATGAAGTGATTAGATCTCCTTTAATTCTCTTCTACATTCTGGCTGTGATCTATGAAGTGATTAGATCTCCTTTAATTCTCTTCTACATTCTGGCTGTGATCTATGAAGTTTTTAGATCTCCTTTAATTCTCTTCTACATTCTGAATGTGATCTATGAAGTGATTAGATTTCCTTTAATTCTCTTCTACATTATGACTGTGATCTATGAAGTGATTAGATCTCCTTTAATTCTCTTCTACATTCTGGCTGTGATCTATGAAGTGATTAGATCTCCTTTAATTCTCTTCTACATTCTGACTGTGATCTATGAAGTGATTAGATCTCCTTTGATGCTCACCCACGTTCTGACTGTAATCTATGAAGTTATAAGATCTCCTTTAATTCTCACCTACATTCTGACTGTGATCTATGAAGTTATTAGATCTCCTTTAATTCTCTTCTACATTCTGACTGTGATCTATTAAGTGATTAGATCTCCTTTAATTCTCTTCTACATTCTGGCTGTGATCTGTGAAGTGATTAGATCTCCTTTAATTCTCTTCTACATTCTGACTGTGATCTATGAAGTTATTAGATCTCCTTTAATTCTCTTCTACATTCTGAATGTGATCTATGAAGTGATTAGATCTCCTTTAATTCTCTTCTACATTATGACTGTGATCTATGAAGTGATTAGATCTATTTAATTCTCTTCTACATTCTGACTGTGATCTATGAAGTTTTTAGATCTCCTTTAATTCTCTTCTACATTCTGAATGTGATCTATGAAGTGATTAGATCTCCTTTAATTCTCTTCTACATTATGACTGTGATCTATGAAGTGATTAGATCTCCTTTAATTCTCTTCTACATTCTGGCTGTGATCTATGAAGTTATTAGATCTCCTTTAATTCTCTTCTACATTCTGACTGTGATCTATGAAGTGATTAGATCTCCTTTGATTCTCACCCACATTCTGACTGTGATCTATGAAGTGATTAGATCTCCTTTGATTCTCACCTACATTCTGACTGTGATCTATGAAGTGATTAGATCTCCTTTTTTTCTCACCCACATTCTGAATGTGATCTAGGACCCCAATGATCTGATCCCTGCCATCAGCCACATCATCTCATTGAACCCAGAACCTGGCAAATCAGTTGTTTGGACATTCCAGCATTACCTGAGTGTCTTGACTACATTGTATGTTGGAGGTTTTCATAGGTAAGAACATTGTATGTTGGAGGTTTCTATAGGTAAGAGCATTGTGTGTTGGAGGTTTCGATAGGTAAGAACATTGTATGTTGGAAGTTTCCATAGGTAAGAAGATGTTATCTTGTCTGCATCTTGTTTAAATGTAAGATCATTATGTCTTGTCTGTATTTAATGTGAAAGTTTTAATACCTGAGAACATGTGTGTGCTTTTTTTTGGGGGGGGGGGAGGAGGGGTTACTGATTGATTGAATGTAGATTTTATAGTTTTCAAAAACTTCCTCATAATAATTTTGCTAAGTTATCCTTTAATGCAGCCCCTCAAATGTTAATTTTGGGTTTTTAAAAAGTGTCTTTATCGATATAGGTCTACTGTTTTACTTAACGTTAGATAAGTACTGCCACTAGGGCTATGTCTAGGGTATGATTATATTTCCTAATTAAGTACTCTAAACTAATCTCACTCCACACTCACTCTGAACTTCAATGACACTCTCACTCACTCACTTCTGTTATTGCTATCACTATACTAAGAAACCCATGTGGTTCAGCCCACAAATAAATATTTAATTATAAACAGATTTAACGACACACATACACATATAAAGTAATGACTAACTATACTGTCTTATAAGTAATACAATTTTTTGATGGACGAAGTTGCGATCGCCGGTCTGTCCTCTGTAGGCAGGTAAGGTACACAACACACACACATACGCCACAGCCTTGTTGGTTTGGCCTCTCTCTCTGGTCCCTGGTCACTGCGACGTAACAGGTCTTTGGTCACGCATACTGCGACGTGGTAGGTGTAGACTCTTTAATAGTGGACACACACACAGCCCTCTCGCTGGTCACTGGTCACTGCGCAGACTCTGCTACTCTAGCAGACCTAACCTACATTTGTTTTTGTATTAGTTTGACCCGAAACGATCGACTCCACTGACTCAACTGCACTGAGTGGTCTATACTCTACGGTATACTATACCAACTGTACTAAGGTCTACTGTACTGAACTGCAATCGGCTCAACTGTACTGACTTTAAATGAGCTCAACTATACTGACTCAAATCAGCACTACTGGTACTAGCTTCCAACTAACTGCTACTTACTGGCTAGAAGTGAGAATAACGAATAAAAAGCATAAGGCATAGCTAAGAATTAAAATCACATCACATTATAAATTATTATTAATTATTAATAATCTAACAGTAACTAATATCCTAACATTTCTTAATAAAACTAAAATTCTGCAAACACATCAAAATTATCAATACGAAACCAGCAAATTGTGGATAAACAAACTTCATCAAATAATTATACCAGGCAGGATCTGACTGACAAACTACACGTGAAAGAGGGCAATACATTATTAGGGATTATAAGTGAAGTGACTGATTATTTCTGTGACATTATATATTTCGTCTTATGGATGTTGGCAACGTTGGAACTGTTCGAAACGCAACGTGTCAACTGTTACAATTATCCAGCCATATTCTGTCAACTATGAAATAATAGTATAGTATCCAGGTATAATTTAAACACTATCAAATAGTGTTTTTTTTATCACACCATAATTAACACACCATAAAATAATATTATGTTATCTAGCAATATTTTATAAACTTTAAAATAGTTTGAATTTCATGAATTACAAACTCGAAATGTTATTCCACACAGAGCCTTCGTCCACGGGGACGTGCCACCTACTGGTAGTTGGTGGAACAAGCTGCAGGGGGAAAATGTCACCTTTGTATAAGTGAGGTCATGTCACCTTTGTATAAGTGAGATCATGTCACCTTTGTATAAGTGTGATCATGTCACCTTTGTATAAGTGGGGTCATGTTACTTTTGTATAAGTGGGGTCATGTCACCTTTGTATACGTGAGCTCATGTCACCTTTGTATAAGTGAGGTCATGTCACCTTTGTATAAGTGGGGTCATGTTACCTTTGTATAAGTGAGATCATGTCACCTTTGTATAAGTGAGATCATGTCACCTTTGTATAAGTGGGGTCATGTTACTTTTGTATAAGTGGGGTCATGTCACCTTTGTATACGTGAGCTCATGTCACCTTTGTATAAGTGAGGTCATGTCACCTTTGTATAAGTGGGGTCATGTTACATTTGTATAAGTGGGCTCATGTCACCTTTGTATAAGTGAGGTCATGTCACCTTTGTATAAGTGGGGTCATGTTACCTTTGTATAAGTGAGCTCATGTCACCTTTGTATAAGTGGGGCCATGTTACTTTTGTATACTCAAGTGCATGTCAACTTTTTATACTTGAGTTCATGTTACCTTTGCATACGTGTGTTAAAATCAGCTTTATTTCAGTGAGTTCATGTCATGTTGTATAAGTGAGGTCTTGTTTCTTTTGTATACTCAACTACATATCAACTTAGTATAATTAAGTTCATGTCATCGTTTTATAAGTGAGGTTATGTTGCCTTTATATACACAAGACCCTGGCACCTTTGTATACCTAATACATCACTGTCACATGTCACCTTTGTATAAGTGGGGCCATGTTACTTTTGTATACTCAAGTGCATGTCAACTTTTTATACATTGTGTCACTGTAACATTGACGTAACTATGATATTGTCTCACTGTAACATTGACGTAAGTATGACTTGTCTCACTGTAACACTGCCCTCACTATGCCATTGTCTCAATGTAACATTGACGTAACTATGACATTGTCTCAATGTAACATTGACATAACTATGACATTGTATCACTGTAACATTGACGTAAAATGATATTGTCTCACTTTAACATTAACGTAAGTATGACTTGTCTCACTGTAACATTGCCCTCACTATGCCATTGTCTCAATGTAACATTGACGTAACTATGACATTGTCTCAATGTAACATTGACATAACTATGACATTGTATCACTGTAACATTGACGTAAAATGATATTGTCTCACTGTAACATTGACGTAAGTATGACTTGTCTCACTGTAACATTGCCCTCACTATGCCATTGTCTCAATGTAACATTGACGTAACTATGACATTGTCTCAATGTAACATTGACATAACTATGACATTGTGTCACTGTAACATTGACGTAAGTATGACATTGTCTCAATGTAACATTGCCCTCACTATGCCATTGTCTCAATGTAACATTGACATAACTATGACATTGTGTCACTGTAACATTGACGTAAGTATGACATTGTCTCAATGTAACATTGCCCTCACTATGCCATTGTCTCAATGTAACATTGATGTAAATATGCCATTGTCACACTGTAACATTGAAGTAACTATGACATTGTCTCAATGTAACATTGACATAACTATGACATTGTGTCACTGTAACATTGCCTTCACTATGCCATTGTCTCACTGTAACATTGACATAACTATGATATTGTGTCACTGTAACATTGCCTTCACTATGTCATTGTCTCACTGTAACATTGACGTAACTATGACATTGTCATACTGTCACATTGACGTAACTATGCCATTGGCTCACTGTGATTTAAACCTCATTGTGATCTTGACACCACTGTGACATTGATCTCACTTTGACATTTACCTCCCTGTTACCTTAACACACAGTGAAATTGACCCCACTGTCATTTCATCTTCATTCTCAGTCTGACCACATTGTAGTAGCGCTGGCTCTAGAAGATTAATACATATTTCCTGATTAATTTTTGTACAAAGCGGTACATAGTGGCGCCAAATGTCTGTCTCTGTCGTTTGATCCAATGATTTAGACGGACAACATGGAGACGATCTACACACAGAAGGCCACGGTGTTAGCTCATCAGTCGGATGCCCTAAGGGCTCTCATACTGTTGAAGTATGGGGGCGCTTACCAGGTCAGTAAACTCATCTCAGCTGAAACGGTTTTCATACATTTTAACAATATCAAGTACCTTTACACCCTGTTTATAGTATCCTAGCAAATACCTTTACACCCTGTTTATAGTATCCTAGCAAATACCTTTACACCCTGTTTATAGTATCCTAGCAAATACCTTTACACCCTGTTTATAGTATCCTAGCAAATAGATCTGGATTTTTTCGGGTTTGTATTCTGAAAAGATTTCTAAATCGTTATCAGAATCCACATAATTGTAGGAGTTGTCAAAAACACTTCACTAAAGTCACAGTGAACATGTAAAAGAAATTCTTTTCTTCAAAGACGGACTTACTGTTATTCTTTTGAACATTGAATTTGCTACCAATCCTGTTACAGTTGATATTCAAGTTGAACCCAGCCAAGAATTATTATGTAAAGATGACTATGGGACTGTGACTGAACGCCTTAAAGTCAGAGTCCCACACTGCCGAGGCGACTTGGTCGTGTCACACGGGGGTTTGCCTCTTCGTGGCGTGCCAGACCAGTAGGGAGACCCGTTCTACCGAAGTCTAAAACCCTGGCCGCTTGCATGACTTCCAACGCAATGGAAGTGACCCAATAACATGATTACTTTTTGACATCAATGGATATAACGTCTGGATGACGAACAAAGCCCATTCTGATGACTAAAACTACGCCAAAGCCCATTCTAATGACTAAAACTACGCCAAAGCCCATTCTGATGACTAAAACTACGCCAAAGCCCATTCTGATGACTAAAACTACGCCAAAGCCCATTCTGATGACTAAAACTACGCCAAAGCCCATTCTGATGACTAAAACTACGCCAAAGCCCATTCTGATGACTAAAACTACGCCAAAGCCCATTCTGATGACTAAAACTACGCCAAAGCCATTCTGATGACTAAAACTACTCAAAAGCCCATTCTGATGACTAAAACTACGCCAAAGCCCATTATGATGACTAAAACTACGCCAAAGCCCATTCTGGTGACTAAAACTACGCCAAAGCCCATTCTGATGACTAAAACTACACCAAAGCCATTATGATGACTAAAACTACGCCAAAGCCCATTCTGATGACTAAAACTACGCCAAAGCCCATTCTAATGACTAAAACTACGCAAAAGCCCATTCTAATGACTAAAACTACGCCAAAGCCCATTCTGATGACTAAAACTACGCCAAAGCCCATTCTAATGACTAAAACTACGCCAAAGCCCATTCTAATGACTAAAACTACGCAAAAGCCCATTCTAATGACTAAAACTACGCCAAAGCCCATTCTGATGACTAAAACTACGCCAAAGCCATTCTGATGACTAAAACTACACCAAAGCCCATTCTGAGACTAAAACTGCGCCAAAGCCCATTATAATGACTAAAACTAAGCAAAAGCCCATTCTGATGACTAAAACTACGCCAAAGCCCATTCTGATGACTAAAACTACGCCAAAGCCCATTCTGATGACTAAAACTACGCCAAAGCCCATTCTGATGACTAAAACTACGCCAAAGCCCATTCTGATGACTAAAACTACGCCAAAGCCCATTCTGATGACTAAAACTACGCCAAAGCCCATTCTGATGACTAAAACTACGCCAAAGCCCATTCTGATGACTAAAACTACGCCAAAGCCCATTCTGATGACTAAAACTACGCCAAAGCCCATTCTGATGACTAAAACTACGCCAAAGCCCATTCTGATGACTAAAACTACGCCAAAGCCCATTCTGATGACTAAAACTACGCCAAAGCCCATTCTGATGACTAAAACTACGCCAAAGCCCATTCTGATGACTAAAACTACGCCAAAGCCCATTCTGATGACTAAAACTACGCCAAAGCCCATTCTGATGACTAAAACTACGCCAAAGCCCATTCTGATGACTAAAACTACGCCAAAGCCCATTCTGATGACTAAAACTACGCCAAAGCCCATTCTGATGACTAAAACTACGCAAAAGCCCATTCTGATGACTAAAACTACGCCAAAGCCATTCTGATGACTAAAACTACGCAAAAGCCCATTCTGATGACTAAAACTACGCCAAAGCCATTCTGATGACTAAAACTACGCAAAAGCCCATTCTGATGACTAAAACTACGCCAAAGCCATTCTGATGACTAAAACTACGCCAAAGCCATTCTGATGACTAAAACTACGCCAAAGCCATTCTGATGACTAAAACTACGCCAAAGCCCATTCTGATGACTAAAACTACGCCAAAGCCATTCTGATGACTAAAACTACGCCAAAGCCCATTCTGATGACTAAAACTACGCAAAAGCCCATTCTGATGACTAAAACTACGCCAAAGCCATTCTGATGACTAAAACTACGCGGCCGTGAGAAAACTGCTCCTAGGCGATCGTTCCGTCCCAAGTTTTCGTCCCAACCAAAAGACCCCCTGAAAGTTGGGGGGAGGGGGGGGTAACGCAACCCCGGAGTGGAAGCAAAGCCGC
Organism: Lymnaea stagnalis; assembly: GCA_964033795.1. Taxonomy (NCBI): domain Eukaryota; kingdom Metazoa; phylum Mollusca; class Gastropoda; family Lymnaeidae; genus Lymnaea; species Lymnaea stagnalis. The sequence goes on from CAXITT010000065.1 coordinate 1,709,373, forward strand.
CCTGACCCACGGAAGAGTGGACCGCGAAAGCTTTCAACGCAGCGCTTTCGGTCGACCGTATGTCCCCAAGGCCAGCGGGGAGGTTCCCGGCGTGTCTCCGCACGGTCTCACGTCGGGGAGACCGAGCGTCTGGCCCGTGTGGACGTGTGCCCACGGGGGAGGGGACGACGGGTATTAAATGCTTGCGCTAGACGACCCACCAACCAATTTTCCAATGTGCCGTTATGTAAAGACGAATCTTACATTTGCACAAGGGCGCCGAGCGATTTTTAGTCATATGACTGTAAGAGTGGGGGGGGGGGGATTTTTTAAAATACTTTTTATCACCTTTTTAGTTAGCTTTTTTTAAAAAATGATATTGTTTATTTTTTTTATTTTGTAATTTTTGTAGTGGAAGATGTAATAGCATTTTAGAAATGGGGTGAAAAATGTTGCCAATAAAGTGTCTGGCGCCCATGAATTACAAACACGGGATTGATCAGTGATGATCTTTGGTGATCTTTGGTGACCTTTTTTGGTGATATCTGCAGAGTTTACTGAAGTGTCAGTGCATATCACTTATGACTTCTGATCACGAAGGGTTGTATTTTCCTCGGGGGCTGGTAAGAGCTTAAGGTATCAGCTCGTTTGTTTATCAGGAAGTAGATAAAATTGAGATACAAAAATTGACTCCTCGAGGTAACTCTTGGACCACTGGAAGTCAATAGTGAGGTAACTCTTGGGTCACCGAGAGTCAATGGTGCGGTAACTCTTAGGTCACTGGCCGCCGTTGTTGAGGTAACTCTTGGGTCACAGGAAGTCAATGGTGAGGTTTCTCTTGGGTCACTGGAAGTCAATGGTGAGGTAACTCTTGGGTCACTTAAAGTCAATTGTGAGGTAAATCTTTGATCAATGAAAGTCAATGGGGAACTTCTGATAAGTAAGAGTTGCATTATCATCGAAGATGGATAAGTGTACAAAGTTTCAGCTTAAAGGTTGGTTATAATTGAGACGCAAGTTTTCATCACAAACTAACAAACTGACAGAGCCAACTAAGAAAAGACGTAAAAAAAGGATTGAGTTGTCTTCTTAGATTCTACATTTTATGAATGTTCAATGATTCAATTTTACTTTTATTTTATCTACATAATTTAAAGATGACTTTCAAAAAATAAATGACATATCTTACTCTAAAACTAAACTAAATCGTCTCTCTAAAATCAACATACAGTTAACTCCTTCTTGTCCTATAATTCTATATTTTCCTAACCACTATGTTGCCAGGACAAGGACGTGTTGTGGGCCAATCCAGTTCCCGAGCACATCCGGAGATACCCGGCGTTGATGACCTACGACTGGCCAGGGTACGACGAGTGGCCCAGGAGTGTCAACATTGGGGTCATCATGGCCAAGCCTGGTTCAATGTTTCTCAGGAAACTGCTCGACTCTTACTGGTAAACTGCTCGACTCTTATTGGTAAACTGCTTGACTCTTACTGGTTAACTGCTTGACTCTTACTTGTAAACTGCTCGACTCTTACTGGTAAACTGCCCGACTCTTACTGGTAAAGTGCTTGACTCTTACTGGTTAACTGCTCGACTCTTACTGGTAAACTGCTCGACTCTTACTGGTTAACTGCTTGACTCTTATTGGTAAACTGCTTGACTCTTATTGGTAAACTGCTTGACTCTTACTGGTACACTGCTCGACTCTTACTGGTAAACTGCTTGACTCTTACTGGTAAACTGCTTGACTCTTACGGGTAAACTGCTTGACTCTTACCTGTAAACTGCTCGACTCTTATTGGTAAACTGATCGACTCTTACTGGTAAACTTCCCAACACTTACTGGTAAAGTGCTTGATTTTTATTGGTAAACTGCTCGACTCTTACTGGTAAACTGCTCGACTCTTATTGGTAAACTGATCGACTATTACTGGTAAACTTCCCAACACTTATTGGTAAAGTGCTTGATTCTTACTGGGTAGCTGCTTGACTCCTGATGGTAAACGACCAAATTTTTGTGTACAGTTCTTAATAATGAGAGCACTGGATTACAAACAGATGGGGGATGGCACGATAACACAGGGCGGAAATGTTTTCAATAACGATACATTTCACTCCATGTGTTTTACTATATAATACAAGTATTTGACATGTGTTATGTTATTTTATGATATTCTTGATTGAGGGGCAGCGAAGACAACAATCACTTCGGTCGTCAAAACCTCCACCAGCTACTCCGAGTTAGGGAAGACCGCGTACAGTTAACCCTCTCTCATATCCCTTACGCTCCATCAAACGTGTATCAAAGATTCTTCATTAAGCTTTGATAGAAACAAATTTGAGCTGTGCATTCTTGTGTAATGGTGTGCATTCTTTTGTTGGGTTGTAATTTTGGTATTCTGTATTGTTGGGCTGTGTATTCTTGTATTGGGCTTTGTATTCTTGTATTGGGCTGTGTATTCTTGTATTGGGCTGTGTATTCTTGTATTGGGCTGTGTATTCTTATATTGGGCTGTGTATTCTTGTATTGGGCTGTGTATTCTTGTATTGGGCTGTGTATTCTTATATTGGGCTGTGTATTCTTGTATTGGGCTGTGTATTCTTGTATTGGGCTGTGTATTCTTGTATTGGGCTGTGTATTCTTGTATTGGGCTGTGTATTCTTGTATTGGGCTGTGTATTCTTGTATTGGGCTGTGTATTCTTGTATTGGGCTGTGTATTCTTGTATTGGGCCGTGTATTCTTGTATTGGGCCGTGTATTCTTGTATTGGGCTGTGTATTCTTGTATTGGGCTGTGTATTCTTGTATTGGGCTGTGTATTCTTATATTGGGCCGTGTATTCTTGTATTGGGCCGTGTATTCTTGTATTGGGCCGTGTATTCTTGTATTGGGCCGTGTATTCTTGTATTGGGCTGTGTATTCTTGTATTGGGCCGTGTATTCTTGTATTGGGCTGTGTATTCTTGTATTGGGCTGTGTATTCTTATATTGGGCTGTGTATTCTTGTATTGGGCTGTGTATTCTTGTATTGGGCCGTGTATTCTTGTATTGGGCCGTGTATTCTTGTATTGGGCTGTGTATTCTTGTATTGGGCTGTGTATTCTTGTATTATTACAATTACAATTGATGGAATAAATGAAATATGGCTACGCTCGATTTATTTGATGATCCATATATTTAAGGCTAATCTTGTTGAAGACTTACAAAATTGGATTATAAATATCACACTGTCCGTTCCTGATTATTAGCCGAAGTCTTACTTCCCATTGTTCGCTTTTTTCAATCTGTATTTTTATTGATTTATTTCTTGCAACTTTAAACTTTCAAAGACTTTAATGACACTGTATTCAATTACCATTACATCAATATAATGGTCTATGATTTTATAATAGTTATTGCTAAATAATAAACATGTGCAATCTATATAATATATAAATTATATTTCATAATAGAATGAACATTTTTAAAGGGAGAATAAGAATTGATTGTAAATGGTGTGAAGGCATTTTAAAAAAATATTATTAGCATAATTTTAAACGTACTGGACTCCAGGAATGTTGAGTTATAAAAACGAAAACTTTAAAAATCAAAGATAAATTTTTCAAATAGAAATTTAACGGGGGCATAGAAATAGCGCACGTTCCATCAGTTATTAAATCAAACGCGATCGTGTCTTCTTTAAATGTGCTTACGTTTGTAAGAACGTTGAACACCTGAGCTGTTCACAAAATACGTAGCCTATTTTGATAATAGAACAATAAACAAACTGTGCAGGTTTTCTTGAAAAAGAGATCTATTTTCTAGATGTGAATCCGAAAGCTAAAAAAAAAAAAACAGATTTTTGTGAACTAGGATTTCAATTATTCTCTCAATCTTGTTGGCACTCGTTTTAGAAAAAAAAATGTGCATTACTTATTTGACAATTAAAATAAAATTATTTGGATTTGTAAAAAATGTTTTAAAATATATCTAGTGGTCTTTCCATTAATAAAAATTTATATCAACTGAATATTATGAAATATATACTTTATTTTTATACAAATTCCTTGTGAAAATGTCCGAAATTAATAACTATATATACTCTTTTACCTAATTATCCCATACCTAAAAGATCACAAATTGGATTATTTTGATAAATCATTAAATTGCATAGACATGTCTACTAAATTTTTGTGTGACTTTGGACAAACTTGGAAATTAAGAAAGGTAAGTATTTCAAATAAGTTGTTTTTCTATTTGCATTCAAAATTTAAAATGATTTTAGAAGTGCTTCTTAGGATGGTAACATTTCTTACTAATATCACGTCTGAACGATGTGTTTAAACACCAAAAACACACGCAGGTCAAGCAGAGCCGTCGCTTGACTTTTCCACCGCCCCCCCCCACCTGGGTCACTTTTTGGCTTTGTCCTCCAGCACCTTGCACTGAAAGATCATAAGTAGGAAAATATCAAAATTACTTCTTTAAATCTCTCAATTATCCTAGGTACTCTGCAGTCGTAACACGGTGCTTCTAAGGTTAAGTGCACCTACTTTTAAAAAAATAAATAAGTGTAGAATGTTGCAAAACTAAATTAAGATATGTGCTAAAATGCATTCTTATGTCTTGAATGTATCAACATTTTCTGGTGTCCCTGAATATTTAAGAGGAGAGAATAAGCAAGTGAAAAGATATACATCCATGGGCGACACATCAGAAATGAGTTTATTTGATGTTCCGCAGATGCGGCCGTAAAGATGTCTTTGATCTTGATATCGCTAATGTTGATGTTTCACACACGAAAGTTTTTAAGACCACCTCAAAATCCTCTCTAGTAAAATAAATTGTAATAAATCTGTCTCCTGTAAAAACACATGTATAATAACTATTGAAAACTGTTCGTTTCCCGATAGTATCCGAATCCCGGACGGAAACCAAAAGGATCTTTTTATCCGATTATATACCGTTATCCTATGTATCCCGGTATCCATAGCGATCCTGAACCCGTTTAGATCCCGATCCCGTTGGGATCTCGATCCCAGAGGGTTCCCGCTACCGTCGACATTTCGATCCCGGTGGAATCACGATCCCTGTGAACTCCCGATCCCGGGGGGATCCCAAGCCCGGTCAGATCCGATCCCAGTGGGATCCTTATACCGGTTAGATCACGATCCCGGTAGGAGTATGGTACCTGTGGATCCCAATCTCACCGGGATCCTTTCCCGGTGTGTCCAACAGGCAAGGGGATCGTAACGGTATCGGGATCCCATCAAAAACGAGATCCCACATGGGAACGGGATCCCACGGAGATCGGGATCTGACCGGTATTGGGATCCCATCGGGAAAAGGGATAACACTGGGATTATGATCCAACCGGGATCACACGGAAAAGTTTTTGTGGAACAAGCAAAACAAATCCACAAAGAACTATTTTCTTGGATATGTATACTAACGAGAACCGGGCGTGTGTTGCAAGGCCACTCAAAGAAATAAAGTCTTTGTGTTTTAATTATAAGTACTTTTATTGTACACATTATTTTGTGTTCCCCGTCTGGTGTGTACTCGAATAAATTTAGCATACATGTTTCTAACAATACATCCAGCCACGCAATAGATATGTTTGAAATTATATTTTATATGGCTCATTTTGTACACATAAACACATTTAAGGCCCCCGACCACAAACAGAATATTGTAAAATGGACTTACACACACACATACACACGCACACACGCACACACACATACACACATACACACATACACGCATACACACATACACACATACATACATACATGCATACATACATACATACATACATACATACATACATACATACAAAGAGACAGACAGACAGTCAGACAGACAGACAGACAGACAGACATCAATTTTCAATATATATATATGTTTCGGCCCCATCTCCTATTTGACATGCACATCGTGGTTGTGTTGCCCCAGCTAGTAGGTCCTACTCTAATGTTAGAATATCTGTTGTTGAGCTTTTATTAATTGTTGACAGGTTTTATCAAGATTCCAGCTGGCAATATTTATTCCAGCTGGGTATTTATGCCTTACAAAGTTTACGAGAAGAACCCCGATTCAGTCCTTATCTATGGCCAACTCCAGGTCAGATGTCATGTTTTGAATTTGTTCGATTTTTCTTTGATAATTAAAGTGATTCATTTGTAGTCGATTAAAGGCATTCCTCTAAAACAGACATAGACAACATACGGCCCAAAAGCACCCACTTTGCAGCCTGCTAAGTAACGAAATATTCTTTATTTTAATTCTTTTCTTAACAGCTTTCCCCTTCTGTCCTGTTTTCTAATGGCCGGCAAAAATCCTTTCTTATTTTGTTTGGGCCCGCACAAATTTTTCATAAAGTATTATGGCCAACCTTAAATTTAAGTTGTGCCTGCCTGCTCTAAAAAGAATTTTGTTAAGAGCTTAGTGGCCCTAATCTGATAGGGAGATTGCTAAATAAAAATAATGAACATACTAGATTGGGAACACAATGAATAAATAGACATAGTATTCAACAAGCTTTATCATCGATGGCATTACAGCCCATGGACGGCTCTGGTCTGCTTTATTGTGGGTCATCTAAGAACCTTCGACTTTCTTCAACACACAAAAAGCGATATAGAAGACCAGAGCTCTACATTGGATGTAGTGACATTGATATCTTAGATGACACACTACATAGCAGGCCAGAGCCCTACATTAGATGTAGTGAAATTGATATTTTAGATGACACATGACATGGCAGGCCAGGGACCTAAATTGGATGTAGTGACATTTATATCTAAGATGACACATGACATAACAGGCCAGGGACCTACATTGCATGTAGTGGCATTGATATCTTAGATGACACATGACATAGCAGGCCAGAGCCCTACATTGATTGTAATGCGATTGGTAGTAAAGCTTGTTAACTTCTGTGTCTATTTATTCACTATGTGCCCAATCTAATATGTTCATTGTTTTTAATCTAACCATCTCCCTTTCATATTTGGGCCCCTAAGCTCTTAAAAACCTTGAACTTTCTAGACTATTCTAGAGAACGCCTATAATCACATACAAAATGAATGACCTGAATAGCATTGACACTAGCGCTATGAAAGTACTCAGTCATCATCATCATCATCTTATTTGCAACAGATAAACTCATCTCTCCCTTACAGGTAATATGTTACAGTGTGATTTGCCATCCAACCTGGCATCAAGATTACATGCGGTATGACTGGGGCAGTACAAAACCGACCGGAAATTTCTCACTTGATGAGCCGCACGGTGCGTGCATTTTTGATTCCTACTAAGAGCAGCGAAATGTCTATACAAATATTTGATCTTAATTTGTAGTTTTCCTTTTTAATGGATAAACCGGGATACCATATAATGTATGAAGACAGATGTGTACACAGTAATTAAAGAATATTTGTTGAAGCATAATTTTAGAAAGAGTTATCAAAGACCAATCCTGATCTTGTCTCTCATAGAATATAAAAATCATGATTTTAGATAAAATTGCGACAGCTAAACCTTCATAGATCTTTAAGCGTTAAAGAATGTAACAGTTAAGTTACAAACAGCCATAACAATCTTGAAACATGTTGCTGACCACACAGCATGCACTGCTTAGATGACGATATTATAAGATTGACAGTGTTGCAAACAGTCATGAATGATCTGATATGCGTAGTACGACAGTGACATTGTTATGACATTCATGTATGATATGGTATAATAAGAACCAATTGGCATGCAAGATAATAATTTAAAAAATTATTTTTTCAAAACAAAAACTTCTTATTCTTGGTTGGGGTTTGTGGGTGCTAAGACGGGAGAGAGCCCCACAGGGGGCATTAGATCACAGGAACGAAAGGAAAAGTTGAGGGGGGTGGGGGGGGGGAGTTAAATAGTTCAGCTTCCTAACATAACCAGAACCTTTCTTGATTTTCTTTGAAACAGTATACACAAACATTACAACTATAAAAAATGCCAACTTTTAATTAAATCTCCAAATTTTAGGCCAGCCAGCCAAATTAGGGACGTGGTTAGATTTAGTTGGTGTAATCCAGTCTCTGTGCTAGAAAGTTGGTGTAATCCAGTCTCTGTGTTAGAAAGTTGGTGTAATCCAGTCTCTGTGCTAGAAAGTTGGTGTAATCCAGTCTCTGTGCTAGAAAGTTGGTGTAATACAGTCTCTGTGTTAGAAAGTTGGTGTAATCCAGTCTCTGTGCTAGAAAATTGGTGTTATCCAGTCTCTATGCTAGAAAGTTGGTGTTATCCAGTCTCTGTGCTAGAAAGTTGGTGTAATCCAGTCTCTGTGCTAGAAAGTTGGTGTTATCTAGTCTCTGTGCTAGAAAGTTGGTGTAATCCAGTCTCTGTGCTAGAAAGTTGGTGTTATCCAGTCTCTGTGCTAGAAAGTTGGTGTAATAAAGTCTCTGTGCTAGAAAGTTGGTGTTATCCAGTCTCTGTGCTAGAAAGTTGGTGTTATCCAGTCTCTGTGCTAGAAAATTGGTGTTATCCAGTCTCTTTGCTAGAAAGTTGGTGTTATCCAGTCTCTGTGCTAGAAAGTTGGTGTTATCCAGTCTCTGTGCTAGAAAGTTGGTGTAATCAAGTCTCTGTGCTAGAAAGTTGGTGTTATCCAGTCTCTGTGCTAGAAAGTTGGTGTTATCCAGTCTCTGTGCTAGAAAATTGGTGTTATCCAGTCTCTTTGCTAGAAAGTTGGTGTTATCCAGTCTCTGTGCTAGAAAGTTGGTGTTATCCAGTCTCTGTGCTAGAAAGTTGGTGTAATCAAGTCTCTGTGCTAGAAAGTTGGTGTTATCCAGTCTCTGTGCTAGAAAGTTGGTGTTATCCAGTCTCTGTGCTAGAAAGTTGGTGTTATCCAGTCTCTGTGCTAGAAAGTTGGTGTTATCCAGTCTCTGTGCTAGAAAGTTGGTGTTATCCAGTCTCTGTGCTAGAAAATTGGTGTAATCCAGTCTCTGTGCTAGAAAGTTGGTGTTATCCAGTCTCTGTGCTAGAAAGTTGGTGTTATCAAGTCTCTGTGCTAGAAAGTTGGTGTTATCCAGTCTCTGTGCTAGAAAATTGGTGTTATCCAGTCTCTGTGCTAGAAAATTAGTGTTATCCAGTCTCTGTGCTAGAAAGTTGGTGTAATCCAGTCTCTGTGTTAGAAAGTCGTGTAATCCAGTCTCTGTGCTAGAAAATTGGTGTTATCCAGTCTCTGTGCTAGAAAGTTGGTGTTATCCAGTCTCTGTGCTAGAAAGTTGGTGTAATCCAGTCTCTGTGCTAGAAAGTTGGTGTTATCTAGTCTCTGTGCTAGAAAGTTAGTGTAATCCAGTCTCTGTGCTAGAAAGTTGGTGTTATCCAGTCTCTGTGCTAGAAAACTGGTGAAATAAAGTCTCTGTGCTAGAAAGTTGGTGTTATCCAGTTTCTGTGCTAGAAAGTTGGTGTTATCCAGTCTCTGTGCTAGAAAATTGGTGTTATCCAGTCTCTATGCTAGAAAGTTGGTGTTATCCAGTCTCTGTGCTAGAAAGTTGGTGTTATCCAGTCTCTGTGCTAGAAAGTTGGTGTAATCCAGTCTTTGTGCTAGAAAGTTGGTGTTATCCAGTCTCTGTGATAGAAA
>CAXITT010000065.1:1720788-1745594 GCA_964033795.1 Lymnaea stagnalis
ATCCAGTCTCTGTGCTAGAAATTTGGTGTTATCCAGTCTCTGTGCTAGAAAGTTGGTGTAATCCAGTCTCTGTGCTAGAAAGTTGGTGTAATCCAGTCTCTGTGCTAGAAAATTGGTGTTATCCAGTCTCTGTGCTAGAAAATTGGTGTTATCCAGTCTCTGTGCTAGAAAGTTGGTGTTATCCAGTCTCTGTGCTAGAAAGTTGGTGTTATCCAGTCTCTGTGCTAGAAAGTTGGTGTAATCCAGTCTCTGTGCTAGAAAGTTGGTGTTATCCAGTCTCTGTGCTAGAAAGTTGGTGTAATCCAGTCTCTGTGCTAGAAAGTTGGTGTTATCCAGTCTCTGTGCTAGAAAGTTGGTGTTATCCAGTCTCTGTGCTAGAAAATTGGTGTTATCCAGTCTCTGTGCTAGAAAGTTGGTGTTATCCAGTCTCTGTGCTAGAAAGTTGGTGTAATCCAGTCTCTGTGCTAGAAAGTTGGTGTTATCCAGTCTCTGTGCTAGAAAGTTGGTGTAATCCAGTCTTTGTGCTAGAAAGTTGGTGTTATCCAGTCTCTGTGATAGAAAGTTGGTGTAATCCAGTCTCTGTGCTAGAAAGTTGGTGTAATTCAGTCTCTGTGCTAGAAAGTTGGTGTAATCAAGTCTCTGTGTTAGAAAGTTGGTGTTATCCAGTCTCTGTGCTAAAAAATTGGTGTAATCCAGTCTCTGTGCTAGAAAGTTGGTGTTATCCAGTCTCTGTGCTAGAAAGTTGGTGTAATCAAGTCTCTGTGTTAGAAAGTTGGTGTTATCCAGTCTCTGTGCTAAAAAATTGGTGTAATCCAGTCTCTGTGCTAGAAAGTTGGTGTTATCCAGTCTCTGTGCTAGAAAGTTGGTGTAATCAAGTCTCTGTGCTAGAAAGTTGGTGTTATCCAGTCTCTGTGCTAGAAAATTGGTGTTATCCAGTCTCTGTGCTAGAAAATTGGTGTTATCCAGTCTCTGTGCTACAAAATTGGTGTTATCCAGTCTCTGTGCTAGAAAGTTGGTGTTATCCAGTTTCTGTGCTAGAAAGTTGTTGTAATCCAGTCTCTGTGCTAGAAAGTTGTGTAATCCAGTCTCTGTGCTAGAAACTTGGTGTAATCCAGTCTCTGTGCTAGAAAGTTGGTGTAATCCAGTCTCTGTGCTAGAAATTTGGTGTTATCCAGTCTCTGTGCTAGAAAGTTGGTGTAATCCAGTCTCTGTGCTAGAAAGTTGGTGTAATCCAGTCTCTGTGCTAGAAAATTGGTGTTATCCAGTCTCTGTGCTAGAAAATTGGTGTTATCCAGTCTCTGTGCTAGAAAGTTGGTGTTATCCAGTCTCTGTGCTAGAAAGTTAGTGTTATCCAGTCTCTGTGCTAGAAAGTTTGTGTAATTCAGTCTCTGTGCTAGAAAGTTGGTGTTATCCAGTCTCTGTGCTAGAAAGTTGGTGTAATCTAGTCTCTCTGATCGAAAGGTGGTGTAATTCAGTCTCTGTGCTAGAAAGTTGGTGTTATCCAGTCTCTGTGCTAGAAAGTTTTTGTAATCCAGTCTCTGTGCTAGAAAGTTGGTGTTATCCAGTCTCTGTGCTAGAAAATTGGTGTTATCCAGTCTCTGTGCTAAAAAGTTGGTGTTATCCAGTCTCTGTGCTAGAAATTTGGTGTTATCCAGTCTCTGTGCTAGAAAGTTGGTGTAATCCAGTCTCTGTGCTAGAAAGTTGGTGTAATCCAGTCTCTGTGCTAGAAAATTGGTGTTATCCAGTCTCTGTGCTAGAAAGTTGGTGTTATCCAGTCTCTGTGCTAGAAAGTTGGTGTTATCCAGTCTCTGTGCTAGAAAGTTGGTGTAATCCAGTCTCTGTGCTAGAAAGTTGGTGTAATCCAGTCTCTGTGCTAGAAAGTTGGTGTAATCCAGTCTCTGTGCTAGAAAGTTGGTGTAATCCAGTCTCTGTGCTAGAAAGTTGGTGTAATCCAGTCTCTGTGCTAGAAAGTTGGTTTAATCCAGTCTCTGTGCTAGAAAGTTGGTGTTATCCAGTCTCTGTGCTAGAAAGTTAGTGTTATCCAGTCTCTGTGCTAGAAAGTTGGTGTTATCCAGTCTCTGTGCTAGAAAATTGCGTTAATTTTAGAATGAAAATTTTTTTTTAAAGGTATAATACTCAAAAGTTGTTTTTTTAATTTTTTTTAAAAAATATCTCAATTGATTGTAAAGGTCCAAGTTTAAGACCCGCCCTCCTTCTATGACCCTTCACCCTTAGTCCATTGGTTGCAGATATAGTCCATTGGTTGCAGATTTAGTCCATTGGTTGCAGATTTAGTCCATTGGTTGCAGATTTAGCCCATTGCAGGCAGATTTAGTAGAACCAATCGTCACTAAAGCAAAATAAATTAATATGTTTCATATTTTTCCGCTTTTCATTTTACGTACCCTAAGCCCCGGGAGATTTTGAAATCGTTCGCCACAGTGAAGAAAGGCACCGACATAGCTGCACGGGTTGGCCAGAGATTGATGGCGGCGGTAGAGAGAGCTGGGAAAGGACATTTAATGATGGAAGCCACGTGATCCAATTGTGCGGGCCTTGGGGGGGGGGGGGGGTCAATAAAGACGATTTCTTCTTGTTGTACCAAGTTATGGGTCAATATGAAACTATATATATGGATGGATGTATACTAACCTAAAAATGATTTTTAAAAATTGAAAAGAATAAGGATGGGCACTATGTAAAGAAAGTCCTTAACGAAAACAAAGTTCAGGAGAACGGAAAGAAATAGGGTGGAAGCATGGGCGCCCGCAGAAAATTTTCTAGGGGGGGGGGGCCAAAAAAATCGATTAACTTTCCAGGGGGGGCGGGCAAAAAATGTTTAGTAATGTTTTAATATAGTTTTAATTTACTGTAGCGTATGTGTATGGTGAACGAACGGACAGGACATCAGCTTAGTTACTTTCTCTTTATTTTCTCTTTACTGTAATAAATTTATGTCTATTTTTGTCTAAAAAAATTTTATCCAATCAATCCATGGGGGGGGGGGCAAGTGCCCCCCTTGCCCCTACATGCCGGCGCCCATTTGGAAGTAAAATTTAAAAAAAAAAATAACAAGCTTAGTTACTTTCTCTTTATTTTCTCTTTACTGTAATAAATTTATGTCTATTTTTGTCTAAAAAAATTTTATCCAATCAATCCATGGGGGGGGGGGCAAGTGCCCCCCTTGCCCCTACATGCGGGCGCCCATTTGGAAGTAAAATTTAAAAAAAAAAATAACAGCAGTAAGACATTGCTGGTAAGTTTAATTGTGAATTTTGTATAAAGATAGTAGAGGATGGTAACATGACAACAAATCTCCAGTGCAGTTGTCCTTACCATTCTGTCCCCTCCCTTAACCCCCACCCCCATGTGTAGGACTTTCTATTAGACCATATTATAGAATCACTCATTTGATTATTATCTCTGCCCACGTCATCTCGAAGTATCTCTCTCTTTGTATGCCAATAAGATGTTATCAGTTTCAGAACTGAAGTTCAGCAAATGAATACATACAAATTATACCCTGGAATGCAGTTAGAATTTGACATTTGTCTTACATTTTAATGAAGTTTATGACATACACTTGACTTTTGGACGATGCAACTTTGAATGAATCTATTAAACATAATTGCCTTGTAGGAAGTACTTACGTTTCGTTGCTTTGAAGTCTTCTTCTTCTATATTTTGAGGGCCGACGATCATTGAATTCATCACTCTGGCTCCTATGATTCAGAGGGGTTCGCGTTGTCACTGTGCATGGTTTTGAATGCGAAACTTCACTGATTGCAAGGGGCTACTCGGTAGCGCTATTAAAAACTGGGGGTTGGGAGAGAGGAAGCCATAGACACAAATGTATCAAGTGTAGTCGACTCAACTGTTGTTTTTGGCAGCTTGTTCAAGTCCTCTATGCGAGTCTGACTTTTTATAGCAGTACATCTGATTTTATACTCACAATGACATCTTATTATAATTCCATTCTATCTCAATATTGTGAACATTATTATCTAAAAAAAATAACATTTCAATAATTTAATTTTTAAAAATTCAAAAGATACGTTTTTGTGTTAGAAGCGAATAAACAATGGGAGATAAATCTGATATTTACAAAGAAAAAAAGACATAAAGACAGAGTTATCTCTCTTGTGTACATAAAAGTACCCAAGTAAATTGTTTCAGCAGTGTCCTCTCCATAAATTTTCCGACATTCCTTAAAAGTTCGACCAAAAATGAAGAATCTGCAATAGTCTGTAACATCTGTAATAGTCTGCAATAGTCTGTAAAATCTGTAATAGTCTGCAATAGTCTGTAAAATATGTAATAGTCTGCAATAGTCTGTAAAATATGTAATAGTCTGTAACATGTGTAATAGTATGTAACATCTGTAATAGTCTGTAATATCTGTAATAGTCTGTAATATCTGTAATAGTCTGTAGCATCTGTAATGGTCTGTAATATCTGTAATAGTCTGTAACATCTATAACAGTCTGTAAAATCTGTAATAGTCTGTAATATCTGTAATAGTCTGTAATATCTGTAATAGTCTGTAATATCTGTAATAGTCTGTAGCATCTGTAATAGTCTGTAATATCTGTAATAGTCTGTAGCATCTGTAATAGTCTGTAAAATCTGTAATAGTCTGTAATATCTGTAATAGTCTGTAATATCTGTAATAGTCTGTAATATCTGTAATAGTCTGTAGCATCTGTAATAGTCTGTAGCATCTGTAATAGTCTGTAAAATCTGTAATAGTCTGTAATATCTGTAATAGTCTGTAATATCTGTAATAGTCTGTAATATCTGTAATAGTCTGTAATATCTGTAATAGTCTGTAGCATCTGTAATAGTCTGTAATATCTGTAATAGTCTGTAATATCTGTAATAGTCTGTAATATCTGTAATAGTCTGTAATATCTGTAATAGTCTGTAGCATCTGTAATAGTCTGTAATATCTGTAATAGTCTGTAGCATCTGTAATAGTCTGTAAAATCTGTAATAGTCTGTAGCATCTGTAATAGTCTGTAATATCTGTAATAGTCTGTAGCATCTGTAATAGTCTGTAAAATCTGTAATAGTCTGTAATATCTGTAATAGTCTGTAATATCTGTAATAGTCTGTAATATCTGTAATAGTCTGTAGCATCTGTAATAGTCTGTAATATCTGTAATAGTCTGTAGCATCTGTAATAGTCTGTAAAATCTGTAATAGTCTGTAGCATCTGTATTAGTCTGTAATATCTGTAATAGTCTGTAGCATCTGTAATAGTCTGTAAAATCTGTAATAGTCTGTAAAATCTGTAATAGTCTGTAAAATCTGTAATAGTCTGTAGCATCTGTAATAGTTGGTTTTGAGAAGGACAATGTATTCTTCCAATTTTTGTTTTCATGAATTAAATGTCTATTATCATAATCAGTGGAAATTCAACCCAATGTGTACTTACGTCGTCACTGTACAATAAACTAACATTATAAAATCAGCTCACGTTTCATCGTAGCTATGATTTAACGTTATATGGATATAAAGTCATTGCTAGATAGTCATTGATATAAAGTCATTGCTAGATAGTCATTGATATAAAGTCATTGCTAGATAGTCATTGATATAAAGTCATTGCTAGATAGTCATTGATATAAAGTCATTGCTAGATAGTCATTGATATAAAGTCATTGCTAGATAGTCATTGATATAAAGTCATTGCTAGATAGTCATTGATATAAAGTCATTGCTAGATAGTCATTGATATAAAGTCATTGCTAGATAGTCATTGATATAAAGTCATTGCTAGATAGTCATTGATATAAAGTCATTGCTAGATAGTCATTGATATAAAGTCATTGCTAGATAGTCATTGATATAAAGTCATTGCTCGATAGTCATTGATATAAAGTCATTGCTCGATAGTCCTGGATATAAAGTCATTGCTCGATAGTCATTGATATAAAGTCATTGCTCGATAGTCATTGATATAAAGTCATTGCTAGATAGTCATTATATAAAGTCATTGCTGGATAGCCATTGCTCGATAGTCATTGATATAAAGTCATTGCTCGATAGTCATTGATATAAAGTCATTGCTCGATAGTCATTGATATAAAGTCATTGCTGGGTAGTCATTGATATCAAGTCATTGCTCGATAGTCATTGATATAAAGCCATTGCTAGATAGTCATTATATAAAGTCATTGCTGGATAGTCATTGATATAAAGTCTTTGCTCGATAGTCCTTGATATAAAGTCATTGCTCGATATTCATTGATATAAAGTCATTGCTCGATAGTCATTGATATAAAGTCATTGCTAGATAGTCATTCGTGTTTGCGACTAATTTTCAAATGTTAAATGATGATTATTTTGTGTGTGTTTGTTTTTGCTGTTGTTTGTGCTTATTAGATTCACAAATTCACTTTTGAAACAAAGAATTTTTCTTAAAATAGTGGAAATTTCATTTTTTTCCTTGCCTCAATTTACGATGAGGTGCATGTAGAGGTATGAGCTTCATCACGATGTGGTGCATATAATGCCTTTTAGAATAGGCAAGGTTTTTGGGGCACAACCTGGGGTAGACTTAGACTTGCTGATGTCCCTTTTCATTTTAAATGACATCACCAGTCATTATTTTCTTCCTATTTTTTTTTCTTATTATAATTATAATTAGATGCTATTGCGAATATAAAATCGGATGTACTGCTTGAAAAAGTCAGCCACGCATAAAGGACTGGAACAAGCTTCCAAAAGCAACAGTTGGGGGCGACTACACAGTATACATCAATTTCAAGGAAAACGTGTAGCTTATTAAAGAAATGGCACTATATTGTCTTGTAACTTCTAGCCACATGATTTCTAAATGGAGACAACTTTTATCGAGACGGTTGCTCTCATTTCATTTTTGTATTCTCTTTTTTTGGTGCAAATCATTTTTGTCCTGAATTCTTTGTAACCATCAAAGACAGGAAATGCCGAAAGTATGGTTCTATTGTTCCGTAAGCTAACGCAATGCTGCCTAAAAAAAAAAAAAAAAAAGGGATTTCTTTCTAATATTTGTGTAGAAAATGTTCTATTTCAGGAATAATTCTGCTTTACAGAAAAGCTATGGAAGTGTCACAAATCATTTTTTTCCTGAATTCTTTGTAACCATCAAAGACAGGAAATGCCGAAAGTATGGTTCTATTGTTCCGTAAGCTAACGCAATGCTGCCTAAAAAAAAAAAAAAAAAAAAGGATTTCTTTCTAATATTTGTGTAGAAAATGTTCTATTTCAGGAATAATTCTGCTTTACAGAAAAGCTATGGAAGTGTCTTGTTTACATTGTCATGCAAGTGCCTCGGTTCACTAATGAGATACTATTAACATCGTGTGGATAATCTTTTATTAACAGTATCCACTGCTTGGCGCAATTGTAGTACCCAGAAATGCTCAAATCAGCCAAAAATGACAATTTATTTGTAACATAATTGTAGACTGTTGTTCTTCTCGTTCAAATTGTCCCAATGATGCCTTTGATATGAATGAAAGAATGCACTGGAAACTGGTTTCTTGGAGAAAACTGTTCATCTGCATCAGGTGCACCTCCAATAATGGCGTGTTTTCTTTTCACCGTAGACTTATACTCTACACCGGGTAATCTAGATTTAACTACTTGTACATTATCATCCAAATGTAGTTCAAACGTGTTGGAAACCATAAAATAATAAACACTTTATACAGCATTACAAGCGTTTTCTAAAAGTAAGATAATTTGCGATGAAAAACGAGCCCATGTTCTTGTGTAAAAAAACATAGAAACATAGACAGGAACCTAGATTCTTGTGTCAAAGCATAGAAAAATAATTATACTTTAAAAACACAAGGCTTTAGGATTGGACTGTTGATCAGTTAGTGTTGAGATTGACCCCATATATATTATCCTAATATGATTTAGGGTGACAAACGGCCCCTATTGATAAAGATGCATAAAAGCCTGCAGCCGTATACTGCTAGTCAATGAAATTATAAACGCTTCACTCTGCAAAGGTATAATTTTAAGATGACTCATTGTGAACATATAGGTAAAAGAAGAAAAATAAAAAAAATTGGATAAAATAATACACAGTATATTGTATACACCGGCTGACTGTGAGGCCCTTAGATGTAGCTTAGTTACCTTACTGAGATGGAAAAAAAAGAGGGGGGGGGGGGGGGACAAAAGCCCCCCCCCCCCCCCCACGAGCAAAATATGGTTTAAAAAAACAAAAGAACAATTGTATCATTTTAATAAATAAAAATGACAAATCGTCATTTTGAAACAGTTTTAAAAAGAATAGTAACTGGTGCTTTTATCCGATTACATTTTTTAGTTGCATCTATTAAATATCACTACCCTCAATATATTTGATGATCCGTCTATTTAAAGCGATTCTTTTTAAAGGCTTACAGTATTCGATTATATATGTCGCAATGGCCGCTTTCCGTTGTTTAGCACGTATCGATATTTTTATTCATTTATCTTTTTGCAAATTTACAAATTTGGAAGACTTTAATAAAACTGTAAAAAAAAACTTACCTCTACATTGAGATCAAGGACTACAATTCTAATAATAGTTCTTGCCAAGTATCAAACATACGCAATCTATTTTCAACTTATATTTCATTACAAAGGAATGACTTTTAAAGTAGAGATATGTGTTAATCAGTGTCTCTTTCAGCCATGTCTCCGCGAGGGCACTGCACCCCCCCCACCCCCAGGGAAAGTCCATTGCCCCACGAAGCAAAAAGTGTACAACAATATAACGAAAAAATATTTTTTATCAATGTCATTTTTAAACACTTTTAAAAAACATAGTAACTGATGCCTTTAACCGATTACAATAAGTGGAATGTATAAAATATCGACAGGCTCGATATGTTTGATGTTACGCATATTTAAGGCTAATCTTGTACAAGTGATTGGTCATAAATATCCTCCTGGCCGCTCCAGGCTTACTTCATGTGGTTCTTCGCATATATTACTATTTTTATTGATTTATTTTTTTTTTGCAACCTCTCAATTTTAAAGACTTTAATGAGACTTCATTAAAATACGTTTACATACATATAAAGTTCCAACATTTTAACAATAGTTAGTCAAGTATCAAACATGTGCAATCTGTTTAGTTAGTCAAGTATCAAACATGTGCAATCTGTTTAGTTAGTCAAGTATCAAACATGTGCAATCTGTTTAGTTAGTCAAGTATCAAACATGTGCAATCTGTTTAGTTAGTCAAGTATCAAACATGTGCAATCTGTTTAGTTAGTCAAGTATCAAACATGTGCAATCTGTTTAGTTAGTCAAGTATCAAACATGTGCAATCTGTTTAGTTAGTCAAGTATCAAACATGTGCAATCTGTTTAGTTAGTCAAGTATCAAACATGTGCAATCTGTTTAGTTAGTCAAGTATCAAACATGTGCAATCTGTTTTCAATTATCGTTCATCGTAAAACCATGACATTTAAAGTAGGAATAGGCGTTCATTATAAATTGTATGATGTCATCATGTTTTTTTTTTTCTAAATTAAAATTTTGAAGCGCGCAAACAAATGGTGCACGTTTCATCAATTAGTACAAAATCGAAAGTGTTTTTGCCTTCTTTAAAATTGCTTCTTTTGTTACAAAATTGCTTGAATAAGAGATTTACTGTTAAAAAAAAAAATATTTGCCTATAATTAGAATTATTAACTTCCCAACTGCTTTTCTCTTTTTTAAAATTTTAATATCATAATAACAAACAAACTGCGCTGGGTGGTGGAGTTGTCTAGAGCAAATCGGTGGTCTGGGATTCAATTCCAACCAAAGCACAGTCTCGTAAAAACATCACCAGCACCCCCAGGTGGATGAGACCCGTTAACCGTGGATGGCAGCTCATCCAAGAGAAGGAAACTCAAACCCGGAGATGGAGCTCCGAAGCCGGGTAACATTGGCACAATGAAACATTCGGACAACTCCAGCGACGTCACAGGTGTCAAGCTGTTTCATCCAAGTGATGTTCCCTTGGGTTATCCAGTGGCGTGGAGGGAGGCGATTTGCTATTGGGAACCAGCATTTAATCCTTGAAGAATAAGCTCGGGCCACGTGGATTTCGTCCTCAGAAGCCCACGCCATCATCACACCGTGACGGACGGATGCCATCAAAGAAAGAAAGAAACAAGCAAAAAAAAACAAACTGCCCCATTTGAACTATTTTATGTTATATATTAATTTTATTTTAGATGAGAATCCAGGAGAAAGCAAATAAAAAAGTTTGAGTGAACTAGCATTTCGATTAGCGCGACTATCCCATTTGTATACGTTTAATACGTTTTCCTAAATCTTCAATTTAAAATCGATTCTGTGGATCTGGTTTACTATGATTTAAAGTGTAGCGAAGAGGAAATTTGTGATTTATCTGAAGAAAGTTATAGTAGTTTGAAATTCCAAATAAAAATTTCAATCTTCTGAATAATGGAGAAATGTATACGTCCCTTGCATACGATTTCCCTAATATAAAATCACTCATTAGTAAACATATAATGTCTTATGTGAACAATTAATATCTTCTTAAAATAGTTATGCCGTAAATATTCTTTTTATAAAAATAATCAGTTTCAAAAACCCATAAAAGACCTTTCCTATTACCAGTTGTTGTGGTTGGTTTTTTTTCTTTCTTTTTGACTTTGGTAAAGTTTTGAAATATTTAGAATAGATAGTCTAACTATTATAAGTAAGTTGTGTTTTTCAATTTGCGTTCAGCATATAAAACAATGTTTTCAGTGCTTTTTAGTGATGGCACCCTTTATAATTGATTTTTTTTCCCTTGAAAATTCTTTTATTGCTTAAAAGGGGGAGACGTCAATCAGGTTAGCAAAGAAAGGAAATGAGTAAAACAAAGTATGGGAGCGCTCCTTTTTTCAGGTTTGACCAAACAATGTTTTACTCATTTCATTCTTTTAAAATTAATTAGGTAGCTATTATGTTAATAAAAAAAAAAGACACATTACTATTTTTAAGTATGGAATTATGTTTTCTTTTTTTTTTGCATAACACAAGCAGGTCAAGGACTTTTCCGTCAAAACCCCCACACCCCCCCCCCCCCCCAAAAAAATACCCTACACAGAAATTCGGTAATTAAGAAAATAACCTCAGCACATTTTTAACCCCTAAAATATTCAAGGCAACCTCCAGTCATAGGGATTGCTGGGTGCACACGATGGTTCTAAGGTTTAGTGAAGCTCCATTTTAAAACTTGGATCTCTTCCGTTGCTCTCCAATTAAGTGTAGAATGTTGCAATACTAAATTCAGATATGTGATAAAATGCATTCTTGTATTTTGAATTTATCAAAAGTTTTCTGGGGACTATGAAAATTTAAATGGCGAGAATAATCTAGGGCAAAAGCTTGCCCTCGAGGGATTTCACAAACTTACTTAATTTAATTAGCGTCCAGCTGGTGCAGAACTCTGGTCATTATTATGCCTAATTTTGGGCACTTCCATCTCGAAAGTTTCAAATGCAACCTCAGGATTGTTTAAAAAAACACAAAAAAAAAACAATTCAAGTATACGCCAAAATGTATTTTGAGTTTGGCCGACTATCTTTAGCAATCCTAAATTTCTGTTCGCGCTAATCAATGTTCAAGTATGCTGTGGATTACAAGCTTGTACCACATGACTACACTGGGCAACGCCACAACCGGAGTGAATTCAGTTTCTGTATGGCACCCACCTGGGCGCCCTAATGCCTCCCAAAGAAACTTTAAAATATCCTCTCCAGTTATACAAGTAAAATAGAAACATTAAATTGAAGTATAATAAAAAAAAAATACACTTCTTGATTTTGAAATAATTAAAAAATTCTGGGAAATTCCCTCCACCGACCAAGATCATTGGCGTCCTCGATGTCCACCCTTTGGCCGATGTTGATATCGATAGCTGCGATGCCTAGTGACGTAGGTACTATTAGTGTCGCCATGGGTGGGCAAATATTTTTTGTCGTTCTCCCTTTCATGATAAAAGCTCTGCTGTTTTCCGAAAAAATCACACCTGCCTACAAAGAAAAAGTGACCCCTGGGTAGACCACCCCAACCGCCGAATTACGAAGTCACAAAGAGGGGCGCATCTATAGCGTTTGTCGTCAGGGGACAAGATTCACTTATACCCCCCCCCCTCAACACTGTTATTCATTATTTTTAACCATTAAATGCCATCAAAGCCCATTCAGCCCCACTCCCCCACTGCTATTCTGGCTCCCCGGGACGTATGGCTCATCACATCGCCTCTTGACCCTCAACACTGTTATTCATTATTTTTAACCAGTAAATGCCATCAAAGCCCATTCAGCCCCACTCCCCCACTGCTATTCTGGCTCCCCGGGACGTATGGCTCATCACATCGCCTCTTGCACTCCCCCACCCCCAAAAATCTGAAATGCAAACCCCCCCCCACCACACAGGGTAAAATGCCTGAAAGACACACTGGTCACGATTAGGCTCACTTGTCTTCGTTGTCTATGGGTATTTGGACCACACTGTGCACAGAACACAAGGACGTGACCCAAGAGTTGGTCCAGTTATCAGTTATTACACTTGTATTCTACCACACTACTCTCTAATCTAACAAGTAGTCAGAATAGTAATGCGGGCTCCACTAACATTACTAAGAAGCTTAGCCAAAGAACCACACATACCAAAGTGGCCTATGGCAACACTACTAACACAAGCTAACATGGTCAGCGTCTTACCCACTCGCTCTCCCCTGCTCTACTAATCCACCTGCACACTACTACCGTAAAATCCCCTTTAGTATTCCCTCCCTTTGTGGTATACTTACACCTATTGTCCGATATGCAATAAGGCACACGAGCTCTCAGCTCTCAGCTCTCAGTCTTAACAAATGGACCTCCCCACAAAACAGACTCTCGGCGATCCAAAAACCGTGGCGTACCCCCCCCCCTCTTCCACACCTCTTCCGTTTAAGATTCAACTAAGGAAGTTGAATCGTCACATTTTAAATAGAAAGTAAAGGTCAAAGATCAAATGAATTCATTCCCTTATTTAATACATGATAACATTGTACTAGCGGTACATGGGAACAGTTAAGACATGACAACATATTACCGTTTATGGCAATAGTTAAAACATCATTTAATAACATCAGAAAATTACTGTAACTTTTAAATAAATAAATTTTGAAAAAGGTTGTTATAATATTCATTGTAACCGCGCTAAAACCTACTCCAGTGTTTACCTCTCTCACCCCGCACATTGAATTAATGAATAGCTAGCAAACCCAGACGTAATCATGCTTGTTTGTAAATATTGAGGATATTCTTCCAACATGCTATGCAGATCCAACAATTATTTTAATTATCTTCCAACTTGCAGGCCAACATTATGTAGTTGTTCTAAGAGCATGGATGAAGGAAGGCCAACCATCTGTCCTCTAATGACAATGATGTCAAAGACACGCTTGACCCAACATATATTCACCCAAATTAAACATGAAATCATTCTCCATATATACAATTTACAATTTAGGGTGGAATAACATCAGTGAAAAAATATAAACATGGAAAAAAAATGCTCAAGTGTTTTATTGTTCTATGCTAACTTCGCTGATAGGTAACTGTCTGCTAATCTACCTGTTGTACGGTCCCTTCTACTGTCAGTACTGTCTTTGTCACAGCCGGTTGTGTTGCCCATTCTACTTGCTGTACTGTCTTTGTCACAGCCGGCTGCATCGTCTCAGTCATTTTACCGCATGTGTCCCTGACTTGGATCAGAACCATGTTCTCATTCGACGTGTCGGACACTGGCTAAGGACATGTCCGTAACGAACTATATATCTAGGTCTCACTCTAAGTGTTCCTATGGAAGGTCTAACTGTACGTCCAGTCATTCTTCTAGTCAAATAATTTGTATTCGTTTCATTGATTTCTTCATGCTGTCTGCACTCGTTGAAGCTGTCTTCTCGTCATCTACTGTTATATTGCACAGGTAGCCTACTTATCATATCGTGCTCACGTGCTTTTTCTATTCACGCCGTGATGACCTGCAACAGGTATTTGGTACACCAGTCAGCCATACCGGTAACCTAAGTTTTGGGTCCTGTGTTTCTCGTGGGTCAGGTGTATTCTATTGTTATCTGTACCGGTATCAACCATCCCTCGTTGATTGACCCTACTGTTGCTGTGGCGATCGTTCGCCGAATGACCTACTTAGCCTACTTTTCTACATTTTGGCGTCCACATCTGGATATGTCCACTGTCTTTGCTTATCGTAGGCATGGTAGATTTTTCTCTGTGATTGAACGTATTATTTTCATGAGCTACATTTATCTTCCGGTCTTTAATTTCGTTCAGCTAGTCAGTTGTCCCATCTGAGAACCTCTTTTCTCCTTTAGTGATTGAAGTTGAGCTGCACTAGTTCGTCATTTTGAGTTCTTGCTTGTAATTCCTCTTGTAACTGAGTATTTGTATTTATACACTTGTTTCAATCTTCATCTCGTTAATCTCTAGTTGATGCTACTTCTTGAACAGTATTAGGACTGCCCTCCACTGTGTCCAGAATGTTATTAGATTCTGTTTCCTTTGGCTCTATATTCATTTAATTTCTCGAGCTTCGTCTTGAACCCAACTATTTATTCTGCTCGTCGCTCGAAATCCAATTTAAATTTCTCCTTTTGCTCCTTTCCAAAAATGTCTTTGCTTCTCTGATTTAGAAAGTTCAGTGGTCAGTTGGTCAGTTGGTCAATTTTGTTTTTCTTCTCCTTGTGGGCAAAGTTTGAGTTTCTAGTTTCCTGTTTATAATTTTCATAAGCTGGAGTCAGTTCGTTAAGTTTTCTTTCTTTGACATCCAATTCACTAATTACTGCCATCAGTTCTGTGTTGAGTTCTGTTACGTAAGCATGAGCCAAGTCATTTTGTTTGCTTATTTCAGCTTGTCCACTATCCACGATTGTTTCTGTAAACTTCTCTGATCTTTCTTTAATATAATAAGCCAAAATAAAATGAAAAATATCTAAGCCTTCATATCCTCTTATTAATGCCTCTTTGTGAAAGTGTTTTAAAACAAATTGAGCAGAACTATCTTTAAAAAGTCTGCCGTCTTTCATTTGGTCAAAAAGATACCCTAAGTTCACATTTTGAGATTCTAAATCTTTCTTTGTCTTGTAACTTAAAATCCCCCTGTAAGAGCCTCAGCCCAAACTGAAATTTATATATATACCAAATGTAAATATATGTGTATATAAACTTTTACAAAGACGAAAAAATAAATAAACAAAATAAACAGAATGAAATTTACTCTTTAAAAAAATAATATTAAGAAACTAAAGAAATTGATGTGAATAAAGGTCAGTTAAAAATTGTTGCTGTAGCCTCCACTTTCTCTAACAGTGCACACAGACAAAGGCCGACCAAAGGTCAACCTGTAGAGGTCCACACAGTGGTGTGGATGGAGTGAAAGTCTTTGGTCACTGTCTCCCAAACGTAACCATTCTGATAGCACACTGGCAGGGAGTCTCAATACCCCACGCTTTCTGAACGACGAAGTGATCATTTGTCTGAAATTTTATCTTCATAGCGCAAAACAACACAAAGACATTTTACATTCATGTTTACATTCAAGACGAGGATGACGATTAAGAAAGAAAATGTTCCAGCGGTTTAAATGTAACGAAAGAATAGTTGATCTTCAAAGACAGTTTCATGACGCTAAAACGCATGTACATTTCAGTCCCTCGTAAACAATAACGTAGATCATCTATGTGAATTACGGCACATCTCAGGAGTTTCAACTGACGCCCCCGGGGGGCTACGGTTCAGTGCAAACTTCTCGGATGTCCAACAAAAGAGACGACTAGGCTGTCGCCGTTCCTCTCCGAAATCCCCAACCGTGGGACGAAACAAAACCTAGCTGCCGCTATTGATTAATAATAATGTGCGAACCTAGCTAACACAAGAGATATTCACCTTGCAATGGAAGGAAGTGTTGAGTGATTTCTTGTTTACGAATAAACGGGAGAAACCTTGAGTGAATACTTTCATGTGACAGTTGTGAGATAATTTATAAAAAAAAGTATTTTGGATATATTGAAGTAAATCGGTGTTGTGAAATGTTTTAAATGAAGAGTTTACGAAGTTCGTGTATCGGAAGTCGCTACGGTTTCAAAACTTTCTTCGCCTGCTTTGTGTTAACCACGGGCGCTATGTGGTATTATCTTATCAACCAGCGCACTTGTGAACACAGAGAAGTAGAGTTACAGAAGCAGGACAGCAGAGCCATCCTTTCTACCGTCACTAACGACACCGTATGTAAACTGAATACCGTACCAGCGACAACAAAATGTGACAGTGGTCAAGGCGTGGCGGATAAATTGAGACTGGACAGGGACATTTTTGGTCAACATTTTGCGTCTCCATCTTACGTGCTATCACATCTCTATGGCCAGTCAGGGCCTCGTTTTAGTGTCAGCCCAGGGGATGTCCCCACCACTGCTCATTATGTTTGGTGTGGTAAAAAGCTGTTTCGATTCGAACATTACTTGGCCGTGTTGAGTATAGTGAAAGTCTTAAAGCCCATGAAGGTTGTCTTTCATTATAACCAACTTCCGACTGTGAAGAAATTGTACCACACCTGGTTTCAAGAGTTGAGACAGTCGCTGCCAAATTTGGTTTTAAGGCAGACGACTTCTGGTCTCAATTGTGACACCTCACAGGTTCTCAATTTTGGACTTGAACAACTGGCTTCTAGTGTTGGCGGTGGGGTGTATGTGGGAGAAAGGTCAGTTCTGAGTTACATCCCTAGGTATTGGAAGCAAGAGGAATATTTGACCTACTTAACACCTGGAGCTAACTCCAGTGAAGAACTGATTGTATTTACAAAACATGGATTGTATGAACTGAATGTCACCCTGGAACAATTTAAATTAAAACTTCTCAATAAATCATACGAGTGCCTGGCATTGGATAAATTTAACCAGGTTATGACGTCACAGGAACTCATTAATTCCAAAGCACCTGATGACATATTGTCCCCCTGTTTGGTGGCACCAGAAAGACTTTACCCAGAAAACATCATGAACAACACAACACCATTTGGTGGCTTGGCCAGAAGTTTGTATTATGGCAAGTCAGAAATATTGGTGGCCAAACCAAGCGTGGTAACATAATTTTAATCTTTTTAGTCATTTAAAAACGCCAAAAAAACTACTTTGCAACTATTGTCATTATTATAATTTGACATACAAAATATAAAGTGACAATACAATACATTAAAATACATTAAGATACCATTCAATACAAAAAAAAAATAAAAGTTGAGACAATACATTACAGTACAATACTATCTATGACAATACAATACAATATATTAAAATACTTTGAAATAAATTACAATACTCATCTCCTAATCCCCATGTCCCTTAGTTCTTGGACCGTTAGACGCCATTCCTCTCTGTCATCAGCACTAAGCACTGCGATGACATGTGAACTATCCTCCTCCATTCTTCTCTGTCTTCAGCACTACTCACTGCATCGCCCAGTGCTAGTCCTGTCCACTCTTTGATGTTATCCTCCCATCTTTTTCTTTGTCTTCCTCTTCTTCTCCCTCCTCTTGTGGTGCCCTGCAATATTTCTTTGGCAAGCCCTTGTTTCCTTGTTACGTTGCCGTACCATTGTAATTTGCGTTTTTCCACAGTCACCAGTAGGTCATCATATTCCCTAATTGCCTGGCGAACCCTTTCTTTCACTGTATCATTGGAGAAATGATCTCTATAGCAGAAGCCAAACGTTCTTCTGAAACATCTTATCTCCATCGCCTTTATTTTCCTTTCAAGATCTGCTGTTGATGTCCAGGATTCGCAGGCATACAGGAAAACGGAGTGGACTAATGAGCGCATCAGCCTGATTTTGGTGCTGGGGGCTATATTTTTGTCATTCCATATTTTCTTGAGCTTTTTTAGTGCTTTTGTAGTTTGCGCAATCCTGGACATCAGTGCGGGCTTGGAGCCTTCTTCTGAGACTACTGCTCCTAGGTATTTGAAGCGGCCTACAGTCTCTAATCTTTCCTCCCCGACCTTAATTTCAGTGGTGATGCCTGGGGTATTATTTGTCATCAGTTTTGTCTTGTCGGCACTGATTAGCATGCCGTAGGACGACCAGGTCTTATCGGGACGCTTTGCCAGGTTGGCTAGCTCTTCTTCGTTCCCAGCCAGCACGTCTATGTCGTAAGCAAAGCGTAGGTTGGTGATTGTTCTGCCACCAGTGCTGACTGTCCCTTCATGCGCTTCCAGAGCATCTGACATAATTCTCTCTAGGAAGATGTTGAACAGGTTGGGGGAGAGCAGGCAGCCTTGTCGTACTCCAACCGTGGTCTTGAACCATTCTCCGATGTTGTTGTTGAGGAAGACTGCACTGTTGGCCTTATCATAGAGGTTACAATACAATAATATAAATAATAATTAATTTATAAAATACAATAAAATACATTACAATACAATACATTACAATGCAATAAATTACATTACAATACATTACACTTTAATGCATTACAATACATTACATTATTTTATATATATATATATATATATATATATATATATATATATATATATATATATATATATATATATATATATGTGGCATCCTTCCGTCTTCGTGAGACGATAGAGTAGCTATGTAGTCCTACTCTTCACCGAGTGGATCGCTAGGCCAATCCTAGAATGACAATCTCGACTGCATTTCTTGCAGGAGAATGTTGATCAAGTCCTAATAGGTGAATTTATGGGGACAAACCACACCCCCCCCCCCTAACAGACACCCTCCCAAATCCTCTCCCATTGTAAGCCATCCCCTGACGTGGATTTTTTTTCAACTCTTCACCGAGTGGATCGCTAGGCCAATCCTAGAATGACAATCTCGACTGCATTTCTTGCAGGAGAATGTTGATCAAGTCCTAATAGGTGAATTTATGGGGACAAACCACACCCCCCCCCCTCAACGACATCCTCCCAAATCCTCTCTCTATGTAAGTCAATCTCTGACGTGGCATTTTTTTCATCAGTAAGCTGAACGAGTTAGAATCAACGATCCCTTCATCAGAATGAAATATAACTCTGCCAACAATCCTTCTACTAATCCCCCTGACTGCCTCTCTCTCTCTCACTTAATCGCTCTCTTTGTCTCTCTCATTTAATCTGTCTATTTGTCTCTCTTAATATGTCTCTCCCCCCCTCTTTCTCTATCTGACTGTCACCCCTACCTGTATCTATAAGCCACGTTCTATTGTTTTACCCGCACCCGCTGGTACCCTGATAACTATGATAAGCGCTTCGTTTCTCACTACCGCCATACGCATATCTTATCTTACTTTTGCCATAAGCCTATCTTATCTCTGTACCACCATAAACCTATCTTATTATTATTATTATTATAAGTGGTTTTAGGGCTAGGCTCACCAAGCTGTATATACAATTTAACATAAATTATCATGAACTTAAACAATTAATTAACATATATTAATTAAATACAAAAAAACAAATGTATATGATTATAACTATTTACATCTCAAGCCATGGATGACACTCAGTACCATCGTTTTTCGGTCAGAGGTAGGAATCAGCCATGATAATAGAGTGTAAAGAGATGTGTTTTGAGTGCCGTTTTGAAGGATGTGATGGTCGGTATGTTGCGGATGTGTAATGGAATAGAATTCCATTGTTTGGGAGCACAGAAAGAGAACGATCGTTCACCATATGTTTTTGTGCGAGTCTTGGGAACAGAAAGAATACGCTCGTGTGCTGAGGAGCGAAGCTGTCGAAGGGGTGAATAGACAGAAAGAAGTTCGGTTAGATAGGAAGAGGAGGAATTCGAAAAGAAGTTGTGGCAGAGAACAGAGAGTTTGTAGTCAATCCGTGCTTGTACAGGGAGTCAATGAAGTGAATGACGTAGTGGTGTGACGTGATCACGATTTTTTTGCTTTTAGAATTAGCCTAGCAGCTGAGTTTTAAAACTTTTGTAATTTTTCTAAGAAGTGTTTTGGTGATCCTGAAAGAAGAGAATTACAATAGTCAAGACGAGAGAGAACAAGAGCATAGAATTGGGTTTTTGTTGCGCTGACTGCAAGATATTCGCGGATGGAGCTGATCTGACGGATAGCGGTGTTTGCAGACAGACAAATGTGAGAGATATGACTATCGAGAGACATGTTTTTTAAACAGAATATAACCAAGATTACTAGCGGAAGATGTAAGCTGTATATTGGAGTTACCTTACA
The DNA here is from genome assembly GCA_964033795.1 of Lymnaea stagnalis. Lineage (NCBI taxonomy): Eukaryota > Metazoa > Mollusca > Gastropoda > Lymnaeidae > Lymnaea > Lymnaea stagnalis. Next base: position 1,741,045 of record CAXITT010000065.1, read on the forward strand.
TGAAATGGAGTCGGGAGAGTTGAGATTGAGGATGATTTGTGATCGTGAATAAGAAGTGCTTCCGTTTTTTCATCGTTAAGCTTCAACTTGCTGAGTCTCATCCATGTCTTGACAACATCAATGCTGTCTTGCAATGTCTGCTACTTAATGGCTCTCCACAGCATGCCTCCCGAGCAAGAGGAGAAGTGGCCTGAATAAATTTTGAATACAAAAGCCTATCTAATATCTCTTACCACCATATGCCTATCTAATCTCTTGTACCACCATATGCCTATCTAATCTCTCGTACCACCATATGCCTATCTAATCTCTCGTACCACCATATGCCTATCTAATCTCTCGTACCACCATATGCCTATCTAATCTCTCGTACCACCATATGCCTATCTAATCTCTCGTACCACCATATGCCTATCTAATCTCTCGTACCACCATATGCCTATCTAATCTCTCGTACCACCATATGCCTATCTAATCTCTTGTACCACCATATGCCTATCTAATCTCTCGTACCACCATATGCCTATCTAATCTCTTGTACCACCATATGCCTATCTAATCTCTCGTACCACCATATGCCTATCTAATCTCTCGTACCACCATATGCCTATCTAATCTCTCGTACCGCCATATGCCTATCTAATCTCTCGTACCACCATATGCCTATCTAATCTCTCGTACCGCCATATGCCTATCTAATCTCTTGTACCGCCATATGCCTATCTAATCTCTCGTACCACCATATGCCTATCTAATCTCTTGTACCACCATATGCCTATCTAATCTCTTGTACCACCATATGCCTATCTAATCTCTTGTACCACCATATGCCTATCTAATCTCTCGTACCGTCATATGCCTATCTAATCCAATGTGCCACTGTCTACTGTGACATTGTTATAGCGTTCCTTATTAAAACATTTCAGACACTTATTTAGGGGCAAACCCGCGTCCCAAAACATTCAATTTGGTTGCCCATTTTATGTATCACTAATTGAATTCTTAAGTCTTCACTCATTTGACATAGAACTATGTTTAAGCTCTTGAGACATACGATGTTACATTGGTAGAGTTGTTTATTTTATCTGTAATTATATTTCTTTTTGGGTGATAGTAGTCAAAGGGTTTTTGTTATGTTGCAGCTATGTATGTGCACAAAACATGAAAATAAAATTTATGTATAGTATTTATTTGGTATTAATTTTATATATGTAGAGCATGTATCACCTGGTCAACGTGCACCATGACGTCATTTAGTTTGACCAGCCTTGCTTATACGGCAACAGTCATCCACTTTTTTTCTCAATACTCGCAACCAGTGTTTCTTTCAGAAATTATTCCCCGGGGGGGCACTTCAGATTTTCGGGGGGAGGGGGCACTTCAGTTGTTGTTGTTTTTTTGTTTTTTTTTGGGGGGGTGGGGCACTTCAGATTTTTTTTAGGGGGAGGGGCAGTGCCAGCAGTTTCAGTTGATTTATTGTTGGACATATTTTTGCTCCGGGGGGGGGGCACTTGGCTTTCCGCACTGGCCCCCTCCCCCCCCCCCCCCCCGGAAATATAGCTGAAAGAAACCCTGCTCGCAAACGCTTCATTGCTATTGGATCATATTTTACCATACAACTTGACAGATTCATTTCATCATGAACGAGCATCACGGCCATTTGCACAATAGCATGACTTAGATATCTCATTATAGCGAGCTCGAATATTTTCCAATGTACACTGTTAAATGCTTTTTAAGATTGACCTTAGTTATATACTTCTTTTTGTCCTTCTATTCTTTATATGTGTAATCCACCTTCTAAGAGTATAGTTGCCGTAAAACACACCGAAAAAAAAGTGTTCCATAATTTGTTGGTTTGACGCATCATGAACAAAATTAAAACATAAGGAACGACCAGGAACGACCGGAGCCGTTGTGTGACTTTAGCAGGTCCCCTGCCACCATTAGGTTCTTGCTAGTTAGCTATTCAGTATTTGTCAACCTTTATTCTAAACACTATTATTTTAACTGGTATTTCAATCTTGTTGATGTGTGGATGGATGGATGGATTGATGAATGGATGGATGGAGCACTATTTTTAAATTAATTTGTTTGTTTGTTTGAGAGTAGCTCAGATCTACTTTTTAGTTGTATGGCTAGGTAAAGAGTTAAATCCCTTGCTAGCTAAAGAGTTAAATCCCTTGCTTGGTAAGGAATTAAATCCATTTCTATGTAAAGGCTTAAATCCCTTGCTAGGTATGGAATTAATTCCCTTACTAGATAAAGATTTAAATCCCTTGCTAAGTAAAAAGTCCCTAGCTAGGTGAAGAGTTTTTTTTTTACACAGGAGATTTATTTCACCAAATAGTTCAGAGAAGAAAAATAACCACCCTAAGGAGATTGCTATATTTTTTTTAAGAATCTCATTTAGCGCATTTATCGTGAAATTTATTACATGAAATCAGTGTTATTATATTGCTTTCATCTTACATTTGAAAAACAGGAAACACAAATTATTTTGGGTTGGGTCAGAGCAGTGGCGTAGCGAGGGTGTTTGGCGCCCGGGGACAAGATCCATTTTAAAGCGCCCCCTTTTCTTTTTTTCAACTCTAAAACCCGTTATTTTTACCAATACTATAATATCAAATCACATTTTGCGCCCCTAACTAGCTTGCGCCCGGGGACATCTGTCCCCCTCTGCCCCCCATCGCTACGCCTCTGGGTCAGAGGGATGTGGCCTAAATATTGCGGAATGTGTTATCATCGGTTACGAGTCTAGCTGCCAAGTTTGAGCTCGAAAGGTTAACGAGAAATTGTTCAATTAGCTGTCCGAATGTTTTTATAGTCTGCAGTAGTCGGTTTTAAACAACTACGCGGTCCCCCCGGGGTGGTAAGGGGGGACTTTAGAGACGTTAAATATTCACCCCAACCCCCTAGAAAGCCCGGCCCTGTTGCTGCGTGAGCAGCAATCCGGCTGGCCAGGTGTTTCTTCTCTGGGGCTGCCACACTCAGCGGCCAATCGAGTGGAGGTCAGGTGTGGCGGTCTTAGGGGCGGAGCGTCCCTGGCGTGCCGCTTCGCGGCCCGATCGGAATAAAGACCACTGGGGGAGTGGTTGACGGCCGATTTGGTTGGCTGGGTGGTGCGTTGGGGAGGACCATATGAGCCTCGGCTCGGTGTTCGCTGCTTTTCTTAAGTAAGTTAGTTAGTAAAGAGGGAACTATCTAGTAAAGAGGGGTCTATCTAGTAAAGAGGGGTCTATCTAGTAAAGACGGGACTATCTAGTAAAGACGGGACTATCTAGTAAAGACGGGACTATCTAGTAAAGACGGGACTATCTAGTAAAGACGGGACTATCTAGTAGAGACGGGACTATCTAGTAGAGACGGGACTATCTAATAAAGACGGGACTATCTTGTAAAGACGGGACTATCTAGTAAAGACGGGACTATCTTGTAAAGACGGGACTATCTTGTAAAGACGGCACTATCTGGTAAAGACGGCACTATCTGGTAAAGAGGTGACTATCTGGTAAAGAGTGGACTATCTGGTAAAGAAGGGACTATCTGGTAAAGAAGGGACTATCTCGTAAAGAAGGGACTATCTCGTAAAGAAGGGACTAACTCGTAAAGAAGGGACTATCTGGTAAAGAAGAAACTATCTGGTAAAGAAGGGACTATCTGGTAAAGAAGGGACTATCTGGTAAAGAAGGGACTATCTGGTAAAGAAGGGACTATCTCGTAAAGAAGAAACTATCTGGTAAAGAAGAAACTATCTGGTAAAGAAGGGACTATCTGGTAAAGAAGGGACTATCTGGTAAAGAAGGGACTATCTCGTAAAGAGGGACTATCTAGTAAAGAAGGGACTATCTAGTAAAGAAGGGACTATCTCGTAAAGAATTACTAATTATTTTAATCGAATCTTCATGTGGTTTAAATAAAAGATATTTTGAAATAAACAGAAATTAAATTTTAAAAAAATAAATTATTTCTTAGCCTTCAGACCACGTATAAAAAATTGCGGCTGACACTAGGTTGTTGTACCTTTGTAGCTTTGTACCTTTGTACCTTGTTGCCCCATTTTTTAGGCCCGTGATTAACGCTTCTTACCATAAACCAGTGCTTCTCAAAATGATGTTTCCTGGGAGGGTAATGATCAACGATGCCTCAGTAACAAGACGGCAAAGGGTAAAAAGAAGATCAATCTAACAACAATAATACAATCATTGGGGATCAATGGTGCCAACCTCATTAGTAATACACTTTTAGTTTATCTAACTGACAAAATTTGAGAACATCCGATCGTTAACTTCTGCTCGGGTCATATAGTTCGTGTCAACACTCGGGATGCGGGTGACGTCATCCAATAAACGAGTCATATATTGACTAAGCCGTTTCATTCTAGACATACATCATAGACCTCTGGTCTTCTCCTAAAACGAACATACAATGTCACGTGTCAATATGTCGTATGGAGCTTAGCAGTGGAGTTAAGGGGATGGTGGCATGGGCGCACGCTGAAAACTTTCTAGGGCGGGGGGGGGGGGGCAAATAAATCGATTAACTTTCCA